>JAPTHA010000012.1:11757092-11772160 GCA_029814585.1 Gymnapogon annona | reverse complement strand
ATGTATACACATTCATTCACACATTCAATATTCACACACACACACACACACATATATGTATATATATATATATATATATATATACACACACACGCATATACTGTATATGTACACATACAGAGGTTACTGATTTTATCCATCTGATTTATGCCCGTAAAGAATTCTATTGTCCGTGAAGACACAAGCATAATATAATTTAAATGAAAGTAATTTTTCACTTGAATTTGTGTACTTGGTGATCACGAATAAGTAACACACATGGCGTATTTTTTTTTTACAATGTATAAAACCTGGGCTCAATTGAAATAAAGCCTTCACCATATTATGTTTTTCCTGAGTTCAAATAAAGGCTGAATGAAGCCAAACGTAATAAGCAATCAGCATAAACCATTGCTACAAGTATCCTATTTTTGTGGCAAAAGCTAATTTTAGAAGAAAATCGTTGCAGAATTTACATTGTAACCACACTGCCTTTTAAATACCACCACTGCATTGTTCCATACAGGGTCAGACACACAGTTATTTACATGCTTCCTTGGAACTCTCACAAGTCCTAATGAGTTTCAATGGGTAATGGGGAAGAGCAGCCATGGGGTGAGGTGCAGAACACCGCGTTAGTCATTCTGAGTGGAACTCATACTTCTGGCAAGTGAGCAAAGCTGACACCTCCCTTCCCTTTGAGCTGGCACGAGGTGTCTCACTGCTCCTCAACACAAACCAACAAAGGCCTCATAGACGCCAATAACTAAGAGACATCAAATGTTGGCTCGTCGTGTGGAGAGAATGTGTAAATATATCTTCAAATGTGTCCTCGTGCGTTATTTTCTCCCAGCCTCTTTCTTTCTCCCCCCTCCCTCTTCCCCCATTGCGGGGGAGTTAGGTTGTTGTCATGAAGCGCTGTTCCTCTGTCGGCTGATCAATATGTTGCTGTTTTGTTTTTTTTTCTCCCCCTTTCAGAGGAGAAGACACAGCTGGTTCTAAATGTCGACAAACAGCTTGAAGAAGTCAGAGAGTTGGTACGTCTTTGATCAGTAATTTTCTCCTCTTCCCATTTCCTAAATAATGAATTTGTGGAAAAAGGGAGGGGACACTTTTTCAGTGGCACCAGACAACCGCACCTGTATTATCCTGATGGCGACATGACACACAGACACACTCTCAATGGCGGAAAGAAGTACTTCCTCCTCCTCCTCACATGATTACTTTCCAGTAATCTGCTTTTAAGTGACACCCCTACGACACATTTCACGCCATTATCTTGAGGTGGGAGTCTTCATGTTGCTGTTTAGAAACGAGCAAAGTCACCTGACAGAGACAAATTGTTGTTGCAGTTGTCTTGTTATGTCACACTGATTAGTTTCTTCTAAATCTGCCACAGAGAGAGACCTGTCTAGCCACCCATCAAATGTACTTCTTCTTCATTCCCCGCGACATAGCGGGGCCTGTGCGTGTTGTTACAATGAAGGGCCTCTCACATGTGATTGCGTATTTATTTACAGAGCAGCCTCTCTCCATCGTAACTTTTATCACAGCCGAATGACGCGAGCTGGAGGTGTTTTCTTTGTGTAATCAACAGCACGACATATTAAAGTTTGTCATTTCACAAAAGTTTATTTTCAGAGTTGTCACAGTTTCCATCTTAAGCACCCCTTATCGTCGACAGTCACCCTCTTGCATCGCTGTCGGCAAACACACAATGCTTGTAAATACATATATGAAGAAATGCCATGATTTAAAAAAAAAAGGCCGGGGGGATAGAGTCGACTTTTAATGACGACGATAAGTGAAATGTATTGTCTGTGGTGTGTAGCTGGAGCAGATGGACCTGGAGGTGCGGGAGATTCCTATTCAGAGTCGCGCCATGTACAACAGCAGACTGAAGAGCTACAAGCAGGAGATGGAGAAGCTCGAGAAAGACTTTGTAAGTACTCAGAGAGATGCCGTCAGCACATCGAACCTCTACAACCTACCACTAGTACGATCATTTTCTACAGTGACAATTCTATACATTTTTTATAATGGAAGCAATTGTATGTGTCTGTGTATGCGTACTTGAATTTGTCCCCTTTTCAAATCCTGCTTGGTCTAAACACTACTTTTCACCCTCTCAGTATACCACTCCCTCTCCTCCTCCCTAAACCCACACATCCTTACACTGAAGCTGAGCGGCGCATCCACTGAGGTCAATACAATATTCGCATTTGAACTTGCGAAGTGGTGCCTGTTGAGAACAGGTTGTATGTGTTTGTGTTCCTCCTGCTGAATCTGGCCTTGTTTAGTAATTCATAAATCACCGTATGCCTGGGCTTGAACTCCAGACTCTATCAAAGGTTAATGAAAAGCTCCTTTTCAGTCTTGTGGGTCACTGACTTTTAAGACCATTCCACCAATATTGTTCAAGATTAACGATGAATCTTTATCAATAATGAATTAAGAATAATCATCTTTTCCCTGCATTTCATTTACGCCTTAAGTGGAATTTTCAAAAAGATATCCTCGATTGGTCGTCTTTCAATGTGTACTTTGCAGAACTAATTCCTTTATTTTTTTCATATTTGTATTTGTTGTTGTTGTTGCTAGTTTTGTGGTGGTGTTTCTCACAACACCTTAACAAATCTGGTGTAAACCCAGCTGACCTTGAGGTTGAGAAGAACCAAAGTCCTCAGTCATGTCAAGCGAAATAAATCCAAAAGTTCAGATTGGATCGTAAAAAAAATTCAGAAAAACAAATACTGACCTGGGTATTTTGAATTGAACATGAACTTAAATTTGTCAAAAATCCATGCAGTGACCCGGTTGGTGGAATTGGGGTGAGCTCGGTGAAGCAAGTTGTTGATGAGGATTTCCCACCTGACGAACCACCTTCTCTCAAAATATTGAAATGAATGCCAAATGTTGTTTCTACTCAAATGTGTGTTTTTTTCTTTACTTGGTTAGGGCAGTTGTTTGTTGATCACTGTTATTTCGTAGGATTATGGGGATGGCATAACTTTTAAAAATCAAAATATTATCAAATGGACATGCTGTTTTGTTTACAGACTCTTACTCTTCTCAATTTTTTGACTTTGTAAAGTTACTCAATGTGTGTGTGTATATATATATATATATATATATAATATATATATATATATAAACAACCTGTATTGCTTTAAATATGAAAATTGTACAATTTTCCCCCCGAATCTTTCAGCACTCCAAAAGTAGAACAAACAAGTAAACATGCATAAACAACCATTTGGATAAAGACATCATGTGCAAGTGATCTGTAAGTGCACCACAGAGATGTGCTTACTGAGATCACAGAGGAGAACTCCATGCCAAGACAGTTTGCTTTCCTCACCATGGGTATTTAATTGGCTGACGATTAATCTTTAACTTTTCTTCTCCCCACCCTTACTGTGTTTAATCATCAAGCAGTTAATACCTGCTGCGGCTGTTCGTGGCGTTCATTTTCATGGCTTACATTTTTATTTTTATTTCATTTAAGGGTCATGTAGATCGTTTGTTTTTAACCTGAAAAAAGTGTCACATGTCCTTCATCTACTTACAGTATTAGTCATTTTAACCGCTTCAAGCTGAACAATACAGCATTAACAGGATGCACTACTTTTTTGTTTCTGTATTAATTCATCCATTTATTGTATTTTTTAGATTTTTCTTTCTTTTAATTTGGTCTGGAGCATCATTTGTATTGTAGAGTCTATTATTTTCCTTTAATGGCCATGCTAGATTATTTCTTTGGTCGAGTGCATGGAGCTCAACATTAAAACTGGGGTCGAATTCATCATCTGTGAGGGTGATTCTGATAGGACACAGCAGTTCAGTGTGATCTTTTCCAAAGCATAAGAATATGCCCCTTACCCCTAGCGCAGCAGGGCAAATTTAAGTTCCAAATCCACACGTGTGGTCAGATCTGACTGCATTAAAACCTGGAGCACCCACTTTGACATGGCAACATGTAGTTAAACCAGTCTCCCTTAAATATGATGCAAGTGTTCAGAGAGCAAGAACTTCAGCCCCCTCAGATGTGCTTTAGATGTGCCAAATGCTATGGCCGAGCTCAGCCTCTCACTTCCTGCTGGCCCAGGGAGGACATGACACTCACTCCGAAAAGCATCTAGTGGAGGAAAAAAAAAATTCTCTTTTTAATGTAAAAAGCTCTGGCTTTGTTGTGCTTTCTGTGGATATCAAGGCCTTTCCACTCCCTCAATACCCTACCTCCCCTCCACCCTACCCCCTACCGGTCTCCCATGGGTGTCTCCCCCCTTAACCTGCTCTCTCATCCTCCTGTTCACCCCACGGTTTGAAGTCTTCCTACCACCGGTGTGCCAGCTTGAGACCTTATTCCTGTTCCTTTCCAGACAGTGCCCGAGCCGACCTCAGTAACCCAGCCATTTCATCCAGGAAGACAACTTATCAAACAAGCATCCCAAAGGTGTATATATAAGATGCAGCTTTGTTGTCTTGGCTGACAGCTTCATTCCGATAATAGTGGGGACAGTGGGGGTCTGAGAGGTAGCGGTTCAGGACAAACAAGCATTGTCGCTGCAAAACGGGACACCAGCAGGACCATAAAGTATAAATCAGAGTAGGGGGAAGAAAATTAAGGACAATGAAAATCCTATTTGATGGCGTTGCCTTCAAGTCAGGGGGAAGCAGAATGGCATAGCTCTTAGCTGGGGCTTTGATCAGACAAAGAGGAAGCCTAACGTAGGCTTAATTTAATGAAATGTATCGGGTAAACAGAGCCGCCGTCTTCAAAGACCCACGCCCGGTCCGTCCCAGTGGGGAAGGCGGGGGTCCGCAGACGTCTGCTGTGTCGTACAAAACACAATCCATTTTTGACGACTCAAAAATGCGTGCCACGCCGACTGTAAACGTCTCATGGCTCTCATGTGGGCCTGATGAGACGTCAGCCATAAACTGTCACAGACTAACACCGGCTCAGAAATTTAGACGTGATTTTTGTCACTCCTCGAAACTTGGAGTTTGTGGCGTCGTCTCTGTTGTCAGTACATCTTTTGAATATCAAAGCCTTTTCATTCTTGTCCTTTTCAAAGGTGCTCCTCGTTGATTTTTTTTTTAGGTGTGCATTTAAATTTATTCAGTGTGAGAATTATTTTTAGGCTAACAAATTCTAGCCAACCAGTTATTTTTTCTTAAAAAGTGCCTCAGATTTAAAGTAACGTGAGCATCACCAGGAGATGGATCAACTGTTTGTATGTTACTGGTCTGTCTCTAAATTACATGTTCTACAGTGTTGATAATATATACTGTTCTTCCTTGAGCATTTTTAATGAGTACATACTAACTGCGTATAGTATTATCAGCGTCTTTTTGGGGTTTTTCTTCCTTAGTGTAGTGTTTTCATGGCTGCTCTGGTCATTGCTCTGTTTGTCCAGCAGATGGCGGTGTTGCACTAAATATTTTCATATTCTTGAAGACACGACAAGGACAATATTGGGCACATTTACCAATTACTTAAGCTTTCTGATATATAAGTAGACGTACTATGATAAATCCGTCTACTTATTGCTATGCCTGACCTCCTCTGTGAATTGTAATAGATACAAAAAATAATGTTACCAAGAAAAAATGTCCTTGGGGCAAAAGCCTTTTGTGTCTCCTCGTCTTCCAATTAATCTTTCTGAGATGATATGTGGCTGATAATATTCCTCCACTTTAAATTGTACTGAAGTGAGAGAGTTTACAATTTGGAATTCTTTGTCTTTTTCCTCGCACAAACTCTTTTGGTCTGAACTGAAGAGGCATTATGTCCACGGGTCCTTGACTGTGATTAAGGTTAATTAAGTTATTAAGATCCCAGATATATTGTCGGACACATCAAATTTGCTTTCATTATTTAAGAAAGGTGCCAGCACCGGTCAAGGCAATTTCATTAAAGGCACGAGGTGCGCTGTGTAATTTTTTTTTAAACACAATGCAGCATGATTAATCTCATTAGATCACCCTCAGTTTGGGCTGAGTGAGAAGCCATTGTGATTTTCCACAACGTCTTGTATACTGTCATCAAGGACCGTGAAGTTGTCACTCATTAACCAAACATCAGTTTTCCATTTGAAATGTATAAAATCGTCCCTTTGAGATTTGTAAAGACGCTATCACAGTACGCAATTTAAGTCAGGAGAATATATGGAAAAGTGATGCTGTGAAATCTTGCACTTCATAAGATGCCTTTTCTTTAAGTGTTGAACATTCGAGAGGGTGATTTTCATCTTGTTGTAATTCCAGCCCTAGCTTCATGTATTCCATGACGGATATCGCATTAAATGACCTTATTTACGTTTTGATATTGAATTACTCATTCAATTCCATTAGGGATGCTACTGTCCCATTCTAATTTCCAATTGTCTGTCAGCACATTGTTTGGAGGTTCAGTCACGTTCAAGTAGTTGCCCGGCTTTTCTTTCATAAAGACCATTTAGAGCATTTCCTGGACTCCGACTAGGGAGATAATTAATGCATTTGCAAAGAATCGGTCAGCCTTGTACGCTAAGGTGAATGGAATGAAAAAGGTGTATTAGTTTCATAAGGGTTTATTGACCTTCTAGAAATGTAGCATTCAGCTGGGGCAAACATTGAGTGTGGCATTGAATGAACTGGCACACTAAATGAAAAAGAAATTGTAAAAGTAAATAATGTAAAAGAAATAGAAATGAGATCATTTGTGACCAAATTTGATGTGTCTCAGATGTGAACAAACCTTAACATGAGGCCAAGGTACTTCTTTTGTAACCCATTAAGTTGTTGCTCAAATGTACATGAGCCAAAGATTTCCAGAGGCCTCACTTTGTTTTTCCAAAGCACTGTCTTTTATTTATTTATTTATTTTGCCACCAAATCCTCAGATTTTATACAGGCTTCATTTACTCAAATGCATGACCTTGTTTTTTTTTTTTTTTTTTTTGCTACTTCTGCATTTATTTTCCATTTCATATAAGGTCTCTGCATATATGCTAAAGGTAAATATGTGGACACTTAAAGCATATTAATCTTTGTATGCGTTGAGTGTGGACCCGTTCATTAACACAATGAGGCGAGTGGGGGCGCCTTATTTGTCAGTGTTGAATGTCATTTTGTGGTCGTGGGCAATCCAAGGTTGTCAAGAGGTTCCATTCTTAACCGATAGCACTCAACAACTCATTATATTTGGCCAAGTGAATTAACTTAAAGGGGAAGAAGAGTTTGCAGAGTAGTTTATTATAATCACATGTTTTAATCTTAATAAGCTTTGACATCATTGTAAGTTTTTTGGTCTGATAATTATGTTTAATGTTTATTGTCGAATTATTATAGAATTATGTTGAGATTGAAGTTTTGATTGTAGACTGAAGGACTACTGTACTTGTCCCTATAGAATGAATCTAAATGGGATTTTATGCACTTCGCTGTGTTCATCCACCTTGAAAGGTTCTTGTTGTTGGCCCCTTGTCCTCTCTATTATGACTCATACCAGACAACATGACAGGCCAGCATAAGTTGGATGTTAGACACTCGCAATCGCCTTAGGTTGCCTCGGCTTACCAGTTGTTATTAAACACTGTGCAGTAAAGGCAGATTGCGTCTTTTCATGGTTTGTTGCTTAACAACCCATCAATACACCACAGTCTAATCACTCATAACCAGTCATGAAAGGACTCCCTGATTTGACAAGGATTTTTCCCATATATTTCCTCTGAGCCAAGTGCAGATTTAAGATGTAAACAAATAGATCTTTTCCTGCTCTTATGAATTACGTCTTTCATTTGGAAATTGTGCGCAGTGTGTCTTCCTCAAGCTCTTTGTGGATTTGTGGCGTTCAAGGCTTTTTCCATGTCTTCTTTATGGACACCAAGATGGGAGTCATTTGTGGATTAGCCTTTTGTTGAAACCAGATTTTTTGTTATGGGGGTTTGAAGGGTGGGTCGTATCTGTTTTGAAGGACAATGTTACAAGGACAAAACTACCATGTTTATAAGTCGTCATATTACCATATTCTCTAGAAATATGAAGCAGAAGCCAGGTTGTTGATCTTACCTTACAATTTACACTTTAGTGCCTAAAGTGAAAATGGTAGTTGGACTGCATGAGATGTATCTAATAACCCACACTTAAAGGTCTCAGGTTCAGGTCTAATAATATTTCTGACATAACAAAAATAATCCCACTGTTGATTGCCACTTTACTTCCATTTCTATTTTACTGTGTCTTTCTTTTAGCCGGTTTTGTCAAATTTGGCGTTATTCATTTTTTTTTAATCTCGCTTGCAAATAGTTTTATTCCACTTTTCTATTCTTAATCGTGCTGTGATATTAAACACTCATTGTGTAGACGTTTGTATATAGAAAAAATGATGGAAATGTAGGTTCATGTATGAACTGGGGAAATAAGTAGACAAGTGTGAGCAATATTGCAATCTCTTCCAAATTTAAAGTCATTACTTTTTGCTGGAGATGGCGGAATTGCAGAAATCACACAGACCATAATTTGTAAGCAGATCACTCTTCCCTGTCTATCTCTTTATGTTAACACTTGTCTGTATGGACGGGGTATCTGCATTATGCCTGGAGCACAGGTTTTGTTTGGCAGTGTGCAAATTCGGCCGTTATCCTTCCATGCGATCGTTTCCTCTCTCGCTTATCTCTCCTGGCCCCTCCAAAGTCGCTGTACTTCCACACACACTGACAGCGATCAGTATAGCTTTCAGACGCTTGTCTGGCTGAGTCTGCCATGAAGTGAAGGCCCTCCCAGGTCCCCTCGCTGTCCTCGGGGCTTGTGTGATTGAGTGACTGGAGTGAGCGGGGGCCAAAGATAATAAGGGAGAAAATATAAAGACATGGGGCAATGATATGATAACACCCCCTTCCTCCTTCCCTCTCTTTGCTCCCCTTTCCACCTCCCCTTCACTTTTTCTTCTTCTGTTCTTCTCTCTGTCCTACCCCCGGTTCCTGTGCACAGAGCCTGTCCCACGCAGTGGTGTAAACCAGAAGTGACATGTGACACCCACTCCCCAGTGATGTGCTGACAAGCGGGTACTAGAATAGGTGACAATGTTTTTCTTTTTTTGCCAGACTGGCTTAAGTATGGCGAAGGGATTCATGAAGTATTTATGAAATATATTATGAATCATTGGGTCTGTGTTTTTCCCCTGTATTTTAGGCAGTGGCATTTGCTTTTTAATAAGTAAGCCTCAGAGAAGGCAAGAGTGAGCAGAGGGCTAAGTAGAGGAAGAGCTCTTTACATTGCATCTTTACTGGTGGCTTTCTTCTTAGTTAAAGCCCCATGTTTACACATGTTTTAACCCTGCGTATTCCCCCGTCACACAAACCGGCACACATGCAGACACACAATTAAACTTAGTTTGTTCCTCTCATCCTAAGTGTTTCTAATGAGGGAGTGTGCCAGAGAAAAAGAGAAAGTGTTTTTGCTCTCAGCGACCGACAATTTTGCCTTTCCTCTGGTGTTTTTGAAGCCTGCAGTGTATTCTGGCTGTGGCCTTGATCAGAATTACATTGTGGAAGATGAATTAATTTTTTTAATTTTTTTTTTTCAATTATCCTAGAGGTTGGACACCATTAGAGCATCAGCCTACTCCTGCAGTGAGACTAAACTCTTTAGTTTTATTCTCCTCATCACCACAGAGCACTTGTTTGTTCTGCATTGTCAAGCTTTTTGTACATTTTTGTCTTTGTACATTTTTGTTTAGAAGTTATCCATTTCACACAACACATTTTATGCTTTAAGTGCTCACTTAAAATGACTGAGAATTTACCAGTGTAATTTCAGTTCCCAAATTCAGTAACAAATTACTCATTAAATTAATATTATTTATTTTCATTTTATTTTTTTATTTTGTTCAGTCTTACATGCTTTCTTTGTTCCCTTGTTTTTTTATCTTCTAAAGACATGTTTCCATCACATCTTTACAAGCCTTAGTTGGTCATTTCTCATAATTTCTGAACTGTTGTGAATTCCTGTACAAAACCTACAGACTCCCAGGAAACTGGTAAGTGTATTGGGAAGTTCAGGAGGGCACATGTTGGAAGGGCTTTGGAAGGGGGCCTTACTGGCCTCATCAGCATTTGAATGTGTTCTGGCTAGTGAAATAACAAAGTATACATAAATATATAGAGATAATGATCTGGCTAAGTCCCTATGTGTGCTGCTGTATTCTTATGCTAATTAGGAAGCTATTCAGCACCAACAATGGTCACATTTCAAGAAAAGGCGAAGCACTGAAGGAGATAGTCTACTCTGTGCGTGTCCACTGACGGACACGCACACGCACATGCTCAGCAGGCCCGACTCCTCTCCCTTTGTGTCTAGGCTTTTTTTATTTTTTTTTTATTACACTTTTCAATTTTAGATAACACTCCAAGAATAGACATCAAACAAAAATGAATCATAAATCGAGGTCAGGAGTGAACCTCTTTCTAAAGCAGAGAAAGGGTTATAAGTGAAGGTATTTCTTTCTTTAAAAAAGATGGAAGACTGATAGGAGAGGAGCTCTTCTCAGCAGAGGGTTCAGTGAACCATATGTAGGTAGCCACAGGCTAATGGGCCGGTTGGTCCCTGGCTTGCCAGGTATCCTGTAATGCACATCTCCTCACCCCCCAACACACAAACTCTCTCTCTCTCTCTCTCTCTCTCTTTCTCTCTCTCCTCGTCATTCTCCAGCAACCTCCTCCCACCCCTCCCAACTTCACTCTGTAAAAATCCCTCCTCCACTTTCCTCTAATCTCACCTTTTTCTCTGGTGCTGACCCGGGGAGGCCCACTTTATTCCCCACTGCACGCCAGAAGCCAGCGTTGTGATCGGAGCTCGGGCCCCTGCGCTCGTTCCCCCTCTCCTCTCTCCTCTCCTTGCCCTGGCTGCCTGCCTCCCCAACGGCTCTGCTCTATTGATTTCCTCCTCCAACCAATGCTGTCTGTCTCTGTTTTGCACCACCAGCACCTAGGTCCCTCATCTCTATAACCCTCCTCTTTTCCCTGTTTTCTCTCCTTCCTCCACTCATTCTTTTTCTTTCCTGTCATTCCATCTCTCGTTCTCTCTGTCCCCTCCTACACAACCACGGGCGAGAGAGAGAGAGATAAAAAAAAAGGACAGAACGAGGGAGAAGGAAGGGAAGAAAGATGGGATGATGAGGTGTAGGAGGGGAGACACCGCCTTTGATTTTTCATTAGAAGTGCTTCCATATTTTAATATTGGGTTTAATCGGTCCTTCATGCCTTAAAGAAATAACCATTGAGAGATGATCCCTCGGCCTTCAAAAAGTATATGGCGCTTCTTCAATCAAAGCCCTCCTCGAATTTGCTCTTTTGTTTAGAGTTCACTTGCGATCCTTTTTACCCCCTCCTCTCTTCCCTCGCCGTCTCTTGGCCTCTCGCTTTGTGGGTACTGTCGTTAGGCTTATTGACTGATCTCGGTTGTACTTAGCAATAGAAATGACTTTGACAGGGAAGTACTCCACGAGTATCAGAGAGGTACAAGCATAAAAGGCCCCTATCATGGAAGTGCAGTCCTTCTGTGGTAACAGCTAGGTGTTTTCCCCCAGAGATAAAATACTGTTTACTTGTACTCAAATATTTAAAATCTTTGATCAATTCAGACACGGAATTTTAATTTTTTGTTGGTAACTCATTAAAAATTTAAATAAATTGATAATGTCAATGTCAAACACTGACCATGTTGTGTTGTTTGTATGTTTGTTTGTTTTTTATTTTTTGAAAGACCAAAGATCTTTTTGAAGCTGAAACACTGTCACCCGTAAAATACCTCTTCACCTCGTACCTGTTAAGAAATGTCACAGGTTCATTTATTACCCGACCGTGGTTGATCATTTACCTTTTGTGTTTTCAACAACAGCTTCGATGTGACTCCTTCAGGTTTTTTTTTGTTCTTTCTTTCTTTCTCCATGGAAGAAAAACACAATGCCATGTGTGTCGAAGCCACCAAAGCACTAACCTGTGAGCTAATGAGAGGCCCCATGCTGTTATCTAAGGCTCCGGCTTCTTTACCACTGCTGCAGTTCTATTAGGAAAAGAGAACACACACCGGGTTACTGTTCACATATGTTGCACGTCTACGTCCTCTGAAGGAATTTTCCTTGGGATGCGAGGCCGGTGGAAGCCTCCGTTTGAGATAGAGCAGCCTCTCGCGCACGTTTACACACTCACGCAAACACGCACAGACAGACAGAAGTGGGGGATTCGATGCCACCAAAGACCGCAAAAAAAACAAAAAAAAACAAAGGCACAATTGACACCCTCCTGTGACAGTCTCAATTGTAGAGGCTCGTCTTCGTGTGATATTATATCAAATGCATTAAAAAAAAGAGGACTTACTTAATTGAACAACCTCTACCAATTTGTTTGTGCTAAAGGAGAGTGGAGGAAGCTAGACAACAATTTGTGTGTGTGTTTTCCTTTGTGCAGACTGCGTGTGTTAAACCCCTGCCAAGCACAGATGCATTATTTAAGATGCTGTTGTGATACTTGCGCCTGCTGAAAGGTCTCGGCTTCCTTTTAACGCCACGCCGCATCAGTCCACCTCTGCCCCCACTTGTGGAGGAAACCCGAGTGAGACCTGCTGGCACCGGTCCACACATCACCTGGGAAAATATCACAGCAGGGGAAGGAAAGGAAGTCGTACAGATAACCTTTTGAGTTAAGCGCACGTTTTTGTGAAGACTTTTGCGACTGCAGTTTTGGCATTTCCTGGTCAATTTTGTTACTTTTGTTTCTCGCGGTTTATACAAGATATTTAAAGATATTACAAAAAAAATACCCCCAATATTTCAGTGCGTTTTGAAAACTGATTTTTTTTTTTAATGCTGGGTTTGATTTGCTTCTGCTTTAATAGAGCAGATCTGTCAGAAAGTGCAGGAACGGATGATACTTTGAGCCTGACACATGAAACTGGGCATAAGTGTTATTAAGTCTATATTTGGAAATATCCAGCTGCTCCTACTGGTGTAAAAGCCTGTAAGGGAACGCAGTATTGTAAACTGAATATGGTTAATTACTCTTCATGCTATGCCACCAGTTATGTGTGTAGGGCAAAAAAGGAAAAGCTTGGGAAAGTGGAGAGAAAAAGCGTCTGCAGAGGAACTTCAGGGCCCCTCATTACACTCTGCCCCTGGGTATTTTTACGCCTTTTATTTCCCATCTAATGAACTGTTTACATTTTTCAGCTTTCCAGGCGCCACAATTATTTGTGCTTGTCCTTTGCGTCAGTCGTTGTGCCGGGTGAAAAAGCAATGACGGCAGTGTAATGGCATTGAAATGTGTATACAATTTATTTCATTTTAATTATTATTATTTCTAATTATTTGTAGAATGGCAACTTTTTGGGGGGAGGATTTAAAAGACGGAGATCATCCGCTGCTCCACGGGAAAAGCCATTGTTTTACAATTATTGATAACAGATTTATTGTCAACAGATATTTAGATTCATTTTCAGCTTCAGCACCAAATTCCCTGATGTTTATTTAGACAATATTCATGTCTGCTCATACACCATAATAGGGTTATGCACAAAGAAAAGATCCATATATTTGTTATAATTAAATAAATATAGTTTGCTGCTCATAGGATTATGCTGAACTGATTAACATATCTGATATGAATTGTTATGCGTGCATATGTAATTACATTTTGATGGATAAAGGATTTTTTTTTTTTTTGTCTGCTATCCATGTCAACAGAGGTAAAACGTGTGTTTTTGACAGGACACTCACACCTCTATGGAGGCATTTGACGGGATGCGTAGTTTTAAAGGCAGGCCACTTTGCATAAAGTTAAGATGTACCTTTGTAGTTTCCTGTGTGCTTCTGGGAATAGAAGCAAATTTTCACCCAAGATTAAAAAAGTGACAAAAAACAGACCTTTCAAAAGAATGTAAAAAAAGCACCTTATTCTTTTCTGAGCAATAAGGTATCTTTTGAAAGCACTCATTCTTTTTTAGATTAGAAAGCCTGATTAGTTGGTTTTGTCTGGAGATGCAGTGCTCTACTTCATGTACTGTAACTACAATGACACGGTTTCACAGAATTTTCCTTATTCATCTCGTTTCAATCTTATAATCAATTGTTGGATTATACTATGGAACAGGAATCGAGTAACTGCTTCCCCGACCTCTAATGTAATCCTGATGTCATCTAACAGGTATTTTTTTTTTTTTTTTTTTTTTTAGTGTGACACTTTATAATCAAAACTTGTCACTTGATTAACCAGTCTATACAGCTGTTTTTGTTTCACATCAAATGCAAAGGCACTAATCACTTGGGAAGCTGTTGTTTTCCAGAGGGGAATCTAAACACCGAGTTGTGTACTGTAAGTACAGCACAAGCAGCACCAACACTTCATTTCAATGACTTGAGTTCTTTTCATTCCCTTTACCTAGGCTGTTTTCATTGCAGAAATGTTTCATATGTGCATCTGTAACAAATACCTATTTAAGAGAAACAAAAAACACCGCCCATGGTTTAAAAGGCGACGCAGCATTTGCCTTAACATCCAAATCAATGCTTCTCCCAGGCTTCCGCATCTCAATTACTGGTAAAGTCGTCATTCTCCCCAAGTTGTGTTGCAGTTCTTTTAGATGAAACTCGACTTAAATGGAACATGTGGGTGTTTTCCCGACAAAGTATACGTGTGTGTGCCATGTGTACAAGTTTACAGGTTGTCTTCAGATTAATACTTATTGCCTCCCTCTTACTTTACTCCAACGTGAAAATGCTCCTGATGTTGTGACACTAACAGACACACAGTGGTTATTTATTTACTGCATCTGGGATGAATTATCCTGAAATTGTATAATAATTACATTTTTGGGCGTATCTTTGATAAGTCGTATGATAATGGTATTTCTCATTATGAAATGTTTGTTGCATGATTTTAACATCGTTTTTATGTAGCATTATACACTTTGCAATTTATTGTAATAACAAACTTTAAAGCACTGATTACCATCCATTCTTTTTCAGCTGACATCAAATCAAATCAACTTTATTGTCATATTGCTGTACTTACAACTGCAGTGCAGACAAATGAGATTACGTTTCGCTA
>JAPTHA010000012.1:11704357-11742934 GCA_029814585.1 Gymnapogon annona | reverse complement strand
GGGGGTTTAAGATAGTGGTGAGGATGAGTGAGCGACAGCAAATTGTCTTGCTCATATGCGAGGTGGGTGGATATGTGTGTTTGTGTGTGTATGTGGTTTTTTTTTGGGGGGGGTGTGTGGAGGGGAGGGTCGAAAAAAAAAAAAAACCTCTTTCCTTGACGTCTGATGACATTTTCGGGAGTACATCAAAGACGAGCCAGGGAGAGGGAGAGAGAGAGAGAGGTGTACAGGCGACAGATCGGGTGCCGCTTCTCCGTGCTCTGCACCCGAAGAAAAATTCATGCATCAGTGTGGCTATGTGTGTTGGATGGGTGGTGTGTGTGTGTGTGTGTGTGTTTTTTTTTTTTTTCTTTCACAAACAGACAGGGGGTCTATGAAAATAAACAACGTCAGCGTTCCTCTAGAAGTTCTTAATTCGGGAGCGCAGGAAGACGAAAAAAACAACAACGTAATATCGCTTTCTAAATAAACCATCTAAAAAAAATGCACAAAGTCCTTTTTATCCTCATTATCAAGGCCGGTTCATATCTAAAAATAGTAAAAAAAAAAAAAAAAAAAAAAAGCTCATTGGGATCTTAAATAGATTTAACCAGTTAGCATATTTTTTATCCTGTCTTCCTTCCTGACAGTCACCACATTATTGAGGCACAGTGTATTCCTCAGAGATGTATCAAAGCTCATTCTTGAAGTATCAACCGGCTTTCTGTGGCTTCCGTTGTAGTTTTGAAAAAGTTAGTCAATTTACACTATAATCGCGGGGTGGCTGGCATGTGCGACATCGACAGATTTAATAATTCAAGTCAAGGAAGGTTCGCGCACAGACCACCACCTTTTGATGTTCTCTGTAACGTACGTTCACAAATTCATAAATACGATCTGCATTCTCTGTTTAAAAATGTTGATTCAAACGTCTCGGATGATCCCGCCGTCATCCAGGTTCCCAGACTGCGCCGGATTCTGCGACAGCCCGCAGATTTTTGACTTTGCATTGCTCGTGTTTTTCAGCGGAGCGGCTCATTTTGATGTTTTGCCTCGCAGCTCGGTCGACGTTAAGGAAGTGGGCCGTGGCTTAACAGTTGTCCCCCACCTCCCGGATCCATGGCTTTCTCCTGCCTTGGTCGGCCACATGCCCCCTGACCTCCGTGTCACTGGTGACCGTCTCATCTACTCTGTGCGTGGCTAGCTAAGAACAATGCTCGTTTATCCTGCCTCGGTCCCACACACTTGGCTTGGTCCGCACCAGCTGTGGGGTGTGTTTGTGGTTTGGCAGGGAATCTTCGCCCTGTGTCTTTAATCCATGACCCCTTCTTTTCCTTTGCTGTCGATACCAACCCTCCGCTCAGATGCACAACCTGAAATGGCGCTGTCCAGAGGTCAAGCAGGGTGTACACCTACACACACTATAAGAAAAAAAAAAAAAAAAAAACAGATACAGGAAATATGAAGGGAATCACTAATTACAGCAACCTTACAAATTTGATAAAACATTCTACTAACATCTATATATCAGCATCTCACGGGTTTTACCATGTGATCCCAAATTCAGTTTTGGTCTTTAATTTAGTGTTGTTCACCCGTCTCAAGCTATATATTTACTCTCGTGGTCCTACAACTGCTTGTCACAACACGTCTCCGGCATCTTTATAAAATCCTAAACCATTTAGATCACAGCCCCGCCACAATTCTTTGAGTACGGAAACACAGTCCACAAAAGACTGGGATTTGTTTCTTTAGAAGAACTAAAATGTTTACTTTTATAGTCCATCATAGGGCCTGTTTATTGTGCTGCCTTCTCTTTACACACTAACAAATGCAAAATAATGAAATAAAAATTGAAGAAGCGATCCACACTTTATTCATACACATTATGAAAATGGAATTGGTCCTTGTTGAGGAATAAGCTTTGAGTTTTCCGACACAGAGGGGAGGCATCCATAGACGTTAAACACGAATAATTAGAGTGTTAAGTGTGTCTCCAATCAGACCCTCTCTGGTCATACTGTAAATACTTTTCTTGCCACAAACCTCAACTCTCCCCAGACATCTAAGCACTACTTTTTTACAAAGAAGAGTTTAGTGTCGTTATTTTCCGTTAATTCAAAGTTGCATTCTCTTTCCAAAATGACACAGTAGCCCTTAAGAACTGTAATTGACCAATGGGGGAAGTGGAACTAAAAGACATTTTATTTCAAAGAGATAGATCCCGAACAAAGAAATGGCATAGAAACTCTGCTTTGCCCTCTTTCTCTTCAGCGCCGACAATGTATCTCTTAATGACCAGGAACAAAAAAAGCCAGGATGCTTCTAGGTCACATTTAAGGGAAAAAAGGGCTCTTAGTTCTGAGAAAAGATGAATCTTCACACAGTACCATTTTATCAGATTTAGCATTTTTTTCCCCACCATTCTCAATGTCTCAAGTGTATTTAGCATAAAACAAAGGCTTGCCAAAAGCGGTGAGAGTACTCAGAGGGATATAGAGGAGACTCTTAGGACACGCAGAGCTATTTACCACACGCACCCTCAAGAACCAGGGTCCTCTGTTTGTCTCATAAATAAAGTATAGAACTTATTAGTGAAGCACTGACTTAAAAGCCTAGGCACAGCAACAAGCAGACACTGGGGCTAGCCCAGTTAAAGAGGGCCATAAGTAAAGAGGGAGGGCATGCAGTTAGCCAATTTAAAGACATTTGAGTCAGGGGCATTTGAGATGCCCAAATGTGGAGTCATGACTGATGTTGAATCAAAGACATGCCAGATTTCACTCCTTCCCACCACACTTAAAAAGAGCCTAAATGATTTATGATTGCTTGTTTGGAAATAGTGCGTTAGATAAGACTTGTGAGTTGCAGTGATTAACTATTCCACCTTTTTGATTATTATTCATTGACAGAACTGAGGGCTGAAATTTCTATAATGACTGATGATGAACACAGACATTTTTCAGTGACGGTAATTAAAATGGAATGTTTAGTGGCTTCGCTGTAAATTTGAATTGCACACAATTAAACTTTGTTTGTAAGACAATCTCTGTTGAGTTGAAGTAGAATTTTCATAGGGTGTAGCAGGTGGAAAGATGTTAAACCTTTCCGTGGGCCCATTGTTCAAGGTTCTATTGAACGTAGGCATGAAGAGAACTGATTAGAGAAATGAAATGCAACTGTAAATTTAGATTAAAAAAAAAGATTTTTAAAGTTGATCATTTTCATCATAATAAAGTAATTTTTTCTTAATGATAAAAAAAATTGTTAGTGATTTTACTTTGAAAAATCCTCCTCCTTTATACATGTTCAGTTTATACAAATAACTTAGCAAGCAAAAGGAGTTGCTGAAACAAAGAAGAGACAGACAAAACCAATACTACTCTGCATTTTAAAGGTGGCCAGCTAAAGGCTGAGAACACTTCTTAGGCTAGTGTTCCTGGTGTTTAGGGGCCTGTAATCAATCCTGGAAAATGAAAACAGCTCATTAGGGATTGATTTCAGCCCCATTTAGATAAGCAGAGTGGGTCGGGGCCCGGCCCCCAGGGGCCCCAGCCTAGCCCAAAGTTCACGCCATGCCAGGTAGAGAACAGCACCGCGGGCTATCAACTTTATTAGGACGGAGATAAGCTGATTAGACCTTGTCAATCAAAGGTGCCAGTAACTCAATCATGATCCAGGGGACTTTCTCTCTGTCTCTCTCCTTTTCTCTCCATTCCCACTCTCACAATCTCTCTCTCTTTTTTGTGATAAATCATTGAAGCGACCAACAAAGTGGCAGCCGTCGCTGGGCTAAGCTAAGCAGCCCTGCAGTTGTCACCAAGGCAGACGCACGAGGACCCTGTGATGATGTGACGACTATATTAAAGAGTACATCAATTTGTTTTAGAGCAGTTTGATTTTCGACTGCAGTGGTATTAAACGAGAAGGTGGGGGCCGGGGACGGAGGGGGTGGGCGAGTGCGTCGGCTTCATCGAACAGGATTTTAGCGGCAGAGCAAGGGGTGCTGGGACAGCGAGAAATAAATAGATAAATGTCGAAGTGACGAGAAATAAATAAATATGTTTTTGTAAACATAAAAAAAAATCTTCACGGCTCCCTTTTGAAGAGAACTGTGGCTTTGAGTCTTGCTGAGAGTCCATGGGTGCTGGAGTGGCCCAGTAACAGAGCACATGTTTGTCCCGACTCTCTATCTCTCCCCCTCCATCTTCCCCTCTGTTTCTCTCCCACTCGTTTTAATTCTCCCTGTTCTCTCTAAAGATCAGACTCCATCGTTCTTTTGGTGCTGAGCCACCAAATTGGCAGTCTCTCCTCAAATATATAGGCAAACACTTAGCAAGTGACACAGTCACTTACATTTAGCACAAGTGACATTTGACATTGAGGGAATTATTAGTGCTTTTCAGATTTTAATTAGGACTTAAAGTGCAATACAATATGTAATTCTATTGCAATGTGTAATATGAAGAAGAAGAAGAATTATAATACTGAATTACATAATTGTTTAAATAAAAAATGACATTGTGCAATTGCCAAAATAAATTATTGAAATGGTATGTATATTGTTTGAAATGATCTCAGTAGGTTTTCATTATTGTTATATTATATTTTAATATTCCATGTAATTCGTATTATATATTTGTGTCATCTACAACTGCCACAATCCATTAGGCCCTCTGTGTTTATAAGAACATGTTGTCCTCACTACATGAATGATTACTAGAATTATATATGTGCAATGCAAATCTTTTTCTTTTTAACATGTAGATGAATCTTTGCTCCCCCTCTTATTTTAGTTTATTCTCTCTGTTGTACAATGTAGTTTGAATATTTTAAGGGTCTCTTTTTTTTCATTTCTCTTTTTAAAAAGACAGTTTGCTAAAGTGGATTCTCTCGAGGTATAGCATAATAAATCATTTTTTTGTAGACTGATACAATTGGCAATGTTGTATTGTGTTCAAAAAGAATATGGAGTTATTTGATAATTGTTTGATTAATAGAGCACAGAGCTAGGACTTAAATATTTCACAGCTTGAGTTTTCAGCCCAGAAGAAATGGGTCTTTTTTCAAATACATTTAAGGAAAAAGTATATTTTCCCTTAGCTATTTAAAAAGGAAATAATTATTGAAAACACTCCCGAAATTTAGCTCGAAACCATATTTTCTAAATATATATGCTTCAACGCATAACATCTTGCTCTCAGAAAATCTAGCCGTGGGTGAGCTGTTTATCAGTAAACCCCCGGTGGATGAAAGGCGTAGCAATAATGATTTTTTCTCTCCTAATCGGACCTTGTCAGCAAGGCGTCTTATCGTGGAGAGGAAAATGACACCGATCCTATCGAAGAGCCTGGAGTCCGAGTCGGCGGCGTGTGTCCCCCCCAATCATGGCCGGCCGTGGCCCAGCCATATCTAGCGCCGCCACAAACGGCGCGCGACGCTTTTTTCATGTGGACTTCAAAAACGTTGCGAGTCATTAAAATTGCACCCGCGTTCGGCAGCGGGGATCAGCCGCTCAGGAGCGAAAATGGGATGTGGGAAGAGGAGACTCGCTAAATGTGTTAATTCCATCCTCACATGTTTACGGCTTAATTTTAATCTGTTTGAGGGAGGAGGAGGGGTGGAGGGGGCGATTGGAAAGAGGGGCGGGAGGGGCAATGAGAAAGCCGCGCACTGCAATAAATCGCCATTATCTTTGACACCCTAGGACTCAGCTGTTCCAGGGATTTAGGGGTCCACTGGCAACAGTGTATATCGTAGCGCATGAAAACACTGTTTACGCTTGAACTGTGGTAGCTAAGGTGCAATCGCCAGTTTTGGGCCGCGCTGACAAAAGCCTTCGGTGCACAATGGCCAGCTAGCATATGAACCCTCAATGGAAGAGCTGAACCAACAGACTCAAGTATGTGTTTCGGAGTCTGTCTGAACGAGTCTGTTTTTCCCCGGATTTCGACAGGTGTTCTAGCGAAAAATCAAAAAAGCAATATTTGCTAATACTGAGAGTGGCGTGAGAGTGGTAGGTTTAAGTCAATTAACCTTAAATAGATGTTTGTTCTATCTATCGATGGATGCTTATCAAGATCTCTTGACTGAATAATGTTTTTACCGAAGACCACGAACTACCACAGCCACCTTCTGTCCAATGATTAGGTCTTCAAAAGTATCAGCTAGCTTTAATAAAATTATGAAAATCTAATAATTAGACCTTTAGTCACTTATTAGCTTCAACAAGGCTCTCAGTATAATGAGATTCTTGGAAGTAATGATCTGACTAGAGTGCTCAATGGAGCTTTCAGGCTTAGTTAAAAAGTAAGGCATCACTGCTAAGTGTAAGACAAATTTTGATTTTCTATTTTAAATATTATCTTTCACTTTTTTACATAAAGCCTTTTTAAACTGAGCACAAATTTAGGCCAGCTATATTTGAATATGAACTTGTTTAACAAGTACATAAAATTGTTGATGTGTTTTGTTCTTTGTGATACATTTTAGAGATTGACAAATGAATACAAAATAGATATTTTGTCAAAGTCTTCAAAATGCCCCCATTCACACACTACAACATAAATGTACATTTTGTAACCGTCAAATATAAAATAGAAGGAAAGAAGGTGACTTTAAGCTGAAGAAACGCAGTGTTACTAGAGACATAAAAATGAGTATTAAGTCATGTTGTCCTAGTTTATGTATTGATCTGTATTCTCAGTCAAACATCATCCATTTATTGATATAAATCTGCACCTTATCTCATACAAAAACAGCCTCAAATTGTCGATTGTGCTATGCCACTATATCTTAAAAGACACCTCAGTTCCAACCTTAAATCAAATTCTATTTTTAGGTTGCAATAACTAAAAAGACACCCCCTGCCATCTTGCATGCAGAAGAAAAAGTGTGGCATTGACCCCTGGCTGACACTGAGAAAGCAGGGAGAGGGAGGGGGGGATGGAGAAAAAGAAAACAGAAAGATCGACAGAGAGGAGAGCGCTAAGACAACAACTGTGAAGAGCCACATAGGGTTAAAGAAAAACTGTTTCAGAAGGAAATGGGAGACAAAAGCGAGGACTCAGAGCCCCCATGGGCGCTTTAAAGAGCAGCTACATCTGAGGACCTGAAATATTAAAAATGGAAAGGGAGAAAAAGAAAAAAAAAATTAAATAAGGCAAAAGATTGGCGTTAAGTGAGATTTGTGTCACCTTATCACCCGAGGACGTATATTCGAAATATTAATTCATTGATGAGAACGATGTGCAGGATGACAAGATGGCTGATGTAAGTTGAACCCTAAATGCAGAAAAAGGAGGAGACATTTATCACACCGAGTGCAGATATGGAAGTGTTTTACAGAAATGAGACATGGACACTTTGGGACAATGACTATATTCACAGAAGCCAGGGTTGTTTTTTCATTCCATTATATGTATTTAACCACTGAAAGGCAGGGTTGTTTTAAGAATTCACAATAATATATATTTAACTTAAGAGGTTTTAGTGTGCCATTGTAAATAAGCTATTGGCTTGTTTTGTCCAGTAACCCCCCACACCCCCCAATTTCTTATTTCCAATGGTAGTAAAGCAACATACATTTTATTTAAAAGAACTGCACAACTATTACAAAGCACTTAAGTAATGACAACCAAGACATCCCACTATTAGCAGTTGATTTTCACAGACACACCTCTGTCAGGCTGGCAGACTCAGCTGAATTTTTAGAAAGCTCTAAAAAGGAAAAGTACAGCAGCTGGTAGAGTTTTTAACATGTTTTCATTTTCGTTGCCCATGCCACATGGAATAAATATTTTGGTTATTAAAACAAATTTGCCTAACATCACACATGCACCAGCAACTGTATGCTTTTAATGCATGATTTTAAGTATTGCTGTAACTATGTTTATTTCTAATTAATTGATCGTTTTCATCTTTAAGCGTTGGACTAAAATCCTATATTTATCACAAATAGTGTATTTTGAAAAACAGAAAATATTTAAGAACATGCAACTGGAAACAAAAAATATATGGGAAAACAAAATATCTTAAGCATCTATAATTAAGAGTAAATAAATTCACAGCCTGGGAACTCTAACTTTCAGACTGTGAATCTTTTAAATCCCACTCATTTTAAATTGTGTGTCAGATTCAGCAGAAGCAAGCAGACAGTCATAAGTTAAAGTCGGGAGTATAATAGTACCCTGCTAACACAGCTGACTGCTGATGCCATTTTTAATACATGTAGTCTGCCATCATTCACTTACTGTGGGGAGCTACATAAAAGTTAGAGTTTGCAAAATTTATTTTTAGGTCTATACCTTCCTTTAACAGTAAAATAAAAATACATGGAAATAAGTACAGCAATATTTTTCTGAAATTAAATACTTCACCAAATGTTTTTATATAAATCCACCCTTTCTTGCCCTATACCATTTCCTTCACTCAGAATTTGCAATTTGAAATATTATTGCTTTTCAATTTTTCCATAACGGATACCTACTAAGTAAATATAACCACGTAAATATGAGTAAATATAATTCATGTAATATTAAGAATTATTATGTCAGTACATTAAGTGAAGGACAATGACTATATTTCTGCATACACCATGCCAAAAGTATTTAAAATGACAATGCAATGTAAATTATGGACGATAACATTTACGTAAATGAAAAGATAAAATTGGATTTATACAAAATAATACAATATATCCATATTTTTGTGGTAAGAAATCATTTCCATGAAGCTGTGGTTGATGGTGTATTTTATATATACATACATTTCAATTAAATTCAGAAGCATCTTTATTTTTTAACATAACTTTCCCAAAGTTCTGTACATAGACGACCCAAAAACAACTTTGACTTGTTTTTTAGCTGTAGATAGTGTAGCTGGTGCTTTGTTGTCACTATCATTTCTCATATAGTCTCACAGATGTTTTTCAGTCGCATAGATAGAAAACCTGTGGTTTCACGACTGCAAACCAGTGTGTGCCACCTTTTGTGTTCCAATAAACATGCCTTGTACTTTCAGATTTAAATTACTCGACTTGAATCAGTGGGTGAAAAATAAATAAATAAATAAATAAAACAAAAGTACAACAGCTCCTGATTCCTGCAACTCTAAATGTCGGTTCAAGCCTCAAGGAAAACCATTTGATCATGTATAGGACTAAATGCAGTCATTAGCTCTTTATTAATCTACCTCTTCTGCAGACTTTCCCTCAGCCCACCACCCTGCAAGATACACAATTATACTGTACAAACACAGAGACGCGCATCAGCCATCTCCGTCTGTCCTTGCTCGTCTTTTCCTCAATGGTAGCCCAAAGGAGCACCCCCCCCTGTCAAAGGAGCTTCCTCCTTGGCCGTCCTGTGCCCATCAGACAGGGTGCCCGCCCGTTTAAAACTCCCAGGGAACATGAAACAGAGCCGGGCCGAGATGTCAGCTGGTTGCCCCATCTGCCAGTCAGTGGGATGGTAAAGCTTTTGTCCTAGGGGGTAACCTTAGGAGTGCTCTGTGTGCTTCTCAAGCGCGTCTGCGTGCACACATATTTGTGTGTTGCTCTGGGACGGGAGACTCTGTTTTAAGCAAAAGAGACTCACAAGCGACATGTTGACGTCGTCCTTTTAATTCACGCGGCTGCAGACAAGACGGTCATATTTTGGCTAAAATGACCGACATTTACATTGTGCACTCTCTGTTGACGGATGAGCGGAGAGTTACTGCTGTGTGTAGGTTTGAGTGGCTAAGATCTCATAAAATCTCACAGACTCGTCCTCTGTTGGATTAAAGATAATTGGTTTAGTTTCAGATCTTCTCACTTCTTATGAAAATCACAGTTAGTGGAGAACTTGTTCCAGTTTAAAATACCGAGGCCTCCTCTCCTCCCCGTTCCCGTGTTAAATAACATAACCTTGACAGTACAAACAGTTTAACTCCCATATAAATCAAGCAAGGTACTGACTTGATGCGAGCTGGCCGTCTGCTTAATCTGAAGCAAAATTCCTTTTTCTGCATTCTATGGTTCGGTAGATAGGCTGCGCCCTTGAGCTGTTGAAGGAGGGAGGCGCCGCTTCTACTCACTCAGTAAGAAGGTGCTGAAAGGGGGCCTCTGTACACGCATGAATGCATGCACATAATCCTTTGGACGGGTCTATGTGAGCCCAAGAGTTCCTAAAAAGAGAATGCACGTAGACAGCATGAACTTATTTATTTACCACCGAGTTATGCTTTTGTAGTTGTTTCTGTCAAGGATATCAGCACACGTTAATATATGTGTGTCTGCTTGCGAACGTCTTGTAGTAATATGAACATGTTGCACATGCTTTGCACCTCAGTTGTTTCAGGCTTACATAAAATCGGATTTATGGCAACAAAATAACCCCTTTCCTGTGCTGTAATCATTTTAGTCAACTTTGACTGTTGACTGCCATGTAAAAAGCTTCCCTTAAGTGGTCTACATACTCCCCATGCTCACATCAGTCAGTCTCACTGCATGATGTATGTAGTGGTAGTCCTAAAGGGCTGATGTATGCACAGCTCTGCACCGGCAAGTCTTCCCCAAGCACATCTATGATCTTGGGTTACTCAATCATCAATCAAGGCCAACTGCTGCGTACTGTACTGTCGCCCATCTTTTAAAGCACAGTTGTGAAGGACTGGCTAAGACGGCCTGAGGGACACTTTCCTTGGTCTGGCCCATCTCAGGTTTGATGTGAATATCAGCGTAGTTATGGCTACACACAGAACAGAGAGGATTCATTGATATAAACTTTTTTTAATGTTTGGTGAAGGCCACCTGATAGTAGTGTGATATGGTTATTAGTGTTTTTTTCTGAAGAATTCTGAGCGTTTTGGGTGTTTCCTGCAATAACTCAGACAATTTTGCATAATCAAGGGATAAAAAATAAATAAGGCAGAAACGCAAATTGAAAGCATAATTTCCATAAAGCAACTTAACCAAAACTTGTGTACCCTTTTTATTTAAGATTTTGCATTTTCCATTCTTGCAATTGTGAATAATTTTAGTATTTAAAGACACAAATTAAAATCTTGATGTATTCAACTCACAACAGGCCATTTTTAAAATTAATTAGCAGACTATTTGCAAAATGGACAGTTGCTTTCTCAGAAAAGTAATCCCTGGAAATCTGTATTGTTATTGGTGAATAGGTTTATTTCCTACCCCATTTTATCTGTTTACCTGACAAGTGCAGAGCCTAAATTTCAGACATGGACAGAGAAAGCAGACAAAGAAGGTAGCGCGTGAGAATAGCACACAAAAAAAGTCAAAAAGAAATGTTTAATACAGTCACTTTCTCTGCAGAGTCACTATAAATTCATTTTATTATCCAGAATGGACATTCAGAACTATATGATATTGCAGTGATAGAGTTGCATGCCAATTTTCCTGTGTGCTTGAAGTGAGGTATTGTGCTGTTTTAATGAGCTGTTTAGACTGGTGGCCGGTTGCATTTGGGCTGTAACAACCAGCTCAATGAATAATTGCTACTGCCTCTTAAAGGCCAGATGTATGGAATTCATGCAAATTTAGAGCAAAGGGAAATGTGTGTGTGTGTGTGAGAGTGTCTTGGAATAATTGTATTCCAGATGTCCTTCTTTCATGTGAACGACACACATGCACACACATAAACACACACAGACTGAAAGGACAGAACAGATGATGGTGCTGATGATTAAGATCTTAAGCATATGGAGACACGGTGTTTTAGTGTGTGTGTGTGTGTGTGTGTGTGTGTGTGTGTGTGTGTGTGTGTGTGTGTGTGTTTGTGTGAGGGAGAGAGAGACTGGCGTTTTTGAACATTTTTGCTCCCTCAGTCTTCTGTGACAGGTTCACCCATCTCTCCTGGGGAGGCCTTCACTCCCAATTTAGACGCAGGCGTCGTCAAGTGACAGCAATGGCTGCGGCACCCTACCTTTGCAATATGACTACAGTTAACTTAACAAGTCTCGATATGTGAGCTTCGTCTTTGATGTAATTGATTTGAGTGGTTTGAGCATCTCTCTTGCAGAGAACGTGAATTTTTGGTGGATCTGTCAAGATGATCTTCAGAGGGAAGCGGGTCATTTTTGTCACTTTTTAAAATAATAATAATAATAATAATAAAAGAGCATTATAGTCTTCTCCATCTGTCATCATATTGCACATACTGTATATAGCGAGAGTGTGCCTGTATGTCCGTTATAGAGACCCCAAGAAAGCTCAGTCACCCAAACAGGATGGGCATATGTGACCACACTGCACTCAGGTCTGCAAACAGAAGAGGAACAGCAGCACAATATCGTGATCCATCTGCCCATGCCAGCATGTTTTACCGTGATCATAAATGTCAGTAACAGAACACGAATCAAAGGCCCCTCTGATGCAAAACTGCCCAGAAGGTGGTCACTGTACAAGGGAAACTTATATTTCAATATGTTTAATGTCTACATTGGACCTCTCGTAGGCTGGGCTTGAGTGTAAATAAGGACATTTCTGTTGGAGTTTTTGTTGATAAGATTCAAGTACACTCTATCTATTGTTTGTGCTCGTCTTTGATGTTTACTGCCTCTACAACACCTTAAGCTTGGATGTTGCATCTGTTTTGTAAAAAGTGAGCAACTACTTCACTGCAGCATAATAAGCACACAAGTGCAATATTCAAAAACAAAAGAAATAAGGTGGTTTATAATTTTAAAAAAAAATCAGTCCTGTAATGATTTAAGTGGTAAAAAAAAAACAAACAACTGTTTGTTTTGAAATTCAGTTTTTGGATTTATATTTAACAAGAATGTTCATATCGTATGTCTTTGATAGCCTTGGAAATTGAACCATGATGACCTTTTTTTTAAAAAAAAAAAAAAGGTCAGATTTCAGTGAACTTTGGGCTTCTTTGAGTGTGCATGTGTCATCACATGAGTGTTTGTGTTGGGTGAAGTTGTGTTGAGTGACAAGGGCATGCGTCTTGAGCCACCTGGATTTATTTGGGCCAAACAAGAGGAGCCCATGTCTGTCTGGGCCCTTTTCTGTCCGCAGAGGGGCCTCAGAGCCACGAACAGAAGGTGCCTCTTCAGAACTCACACCTGAGCTCCTCCCAGCCTGGGACCTCTCTCTCTCTCTCTCTCTCTCTCTCTCTCTCTCTCTCTCTCTCTCTCTCTCTCCCCATCTCTCTTTACATCCATACATCCATACTGACTTCTCTCTTTTTCTTTCACTACCCTCTGTATCCTCTCCACTTCTCTCCCAGGCCATGGCCTGGCCTACTTTTACCTCTCCCACTCTGGACCCTTTGATGTTAACTGTGTTGGACCTTTCCACAGATCATGTGTACACTTGGAAATGGCCCCTTTGCTCAATACTCACTGTGTTTATGAATATACATTTCACAAACAGGATATGTAGTTAATGGTGTACAAAGGGAAGCATCCTCTCTTATGTATTAGCTTTGCTTATCACAGTAAATAATGCTGGGGTTTGCCGTGAAAGCAATTCTTCCATTTATTTGATTCTTTCCGTTCTTTTTTTTTTTTCACCGCTAAGTTTATTCGCCTTTTTGGGGGATGTTTTTATCTTATGAATCTCTCAACTTGGTTCCTAAAAAGGAGACTTTATTCATGGAGGAAATGTGTGTTTGCTTGTCTGTTAGCATCTTTTTCATTTAGTCTTGAAGTGACAGGGTGTGAAGCAGGGTAGGCGTGTGCATTTCAGAAGAAGTCAAAAGCACAAACGCTAACAAGACACCAAGTTGTCTGCTTTCTTCTTAAAGGTAGAATCAACTCAAAATCAACAAGATTCCTATTTTTCTGGTCAGTGTGGCATTTGATTATTCAGAGGCAGTCGACGTATGTATAGCTTTGTAATTGAGTCTTTTCCTGTAACATCCATCACTGCATTAATTGATTATACACAAGTATCATCATTTTGTGATGCATAAATATAAAGTTTATGTTTTTTTTAAATAGATGAACAATAAGTGTGACACATTACCAATATTATCACCAATTTCACAGAAGAACCTTCCCGAAGGATTAATAAAGTTTTTATCTATCTATCTGGACACACCGTATACCCATCATGACTGAAGACCTCATAACATTCCTAAAAGGCTACAAAGTCTGGTAGACGGAGGTTATTATATTATAATATCATATCATATCACATATAGTCAGTGACTCTGTTCTTGGCATCTGCAGCAAAAAAGGGACAGAAAAAAAATTGTATTCTGTATTTATCCCCAGACTGATGTTGACAGACAAAGCAGGGTGTGGTTTTGTAAGTAGTTGGTGTAACAGAATACTGTAAGGTGGTTGATATTGTGTATCTAAGCTTATACATTAAAACTGACTCATAGATATGAATGTAAGGACTTATACATGGATTTGGTTTGTTATCTCTAATAAATATTATTGAAGACAATTTAGATGAGAAAAGCTCTTATACTCCACACAACAGTGTGTGTCTACTAATTTGTGTCTCTTGAGGAGGCTGTCGTCTCTCTATTAGACTAATAGTGTGTTAGTCCACTCTTCAAGATGTCTGAAACTGTAATTAGTCAATTGCTTTGAGTCGGGCCAACCCAGGGCAATGGGAGGAACTGCAGAAAGGGAAGAGAGGAGCAACATGAGGGACGGTAGAGAAGAAAAGGGCCGCCCATTTTATAGTCCTGATGGAGGTTATATTTTCTGTGACAACTGGACCAGAGTAATCAAAATGTGTTAATAATCCCTTCAAAGGGCTTGGCGGCACATCAGTGAGAAGCCTCAGTGAACGCCAATCCCCCTGCTAGACCCTGGTTCTGGCTGCTCCACCCTCACAGGCCTTCCATCACTTTTTCTTTCTTTCACAGTGTCCTCGTCTATCTTCATATCTTTTGCCTTTTGGTTCTGTCTGTCATGTTCAACCCATGTTTCTGTAGACTGTGTCCAGACCAGTTTGTCCATATTTCCTCTATCAACCAGAACACTCAGTCAAAGTAAAACCCATGTCCACCAAGGATTTCACCTTTCACCAAAGTGCAGTGGTGTCCAAGACCCAGAAGGGGGCATTGTTCCAGGTTTTGGAGTGTGTTTTAGCACCCTGCTGCTTCTGTCTGACCCCTGGGACCATTTCAGGTCAGACTGCATAGGTTCCAATAAGTTCCAGCTTTTGTTTGAGGATTAGCACAAAGGTCAAAGGTCACAGTGATGGCCAGATGGGGTCTCTAGTGCTAAATATCTATACCTTCCGCTCCTAAAAGGAGGTTGAGCGCCAGGATCAATGGGCTCGATCAATGAGAGTAGTGGTGGAGGTAATGCTAGCAAAAAGTTTGATTGCATGCATATTGATCAGAAAGAGGCTAAGAAGCTGTAAGGCTATTGATCTGATTTTGGATTTGCACTGTTTTAGCCTCTTTAATTTGTGTACATGTTTGGGGGCAATACATGTATGTGTTTTTACACACACCGAGGGCATGAATACAGGCCATGATAACAATTGTAACCTGTTGTAAAGTAAGCACCACTTTAATTGATATATAACCGTTTTATTTGTAACTTAACTGAAATTTTACATCACCTTTTATATTATTCAGTCACTTTGGAATTATTTTGTCTGTAGGATGTAGAACATCCTTTGATACATTGTCAAATATATTAACTTGTGTTGGCTCACCTTTAACATTTGTAAGTTCAATGGATACTGTATATCCATATCCATAGCTGCTGAAAACAGGAAGTGACAGAAGGCTCTTAATTCTGGGCCTGTCTAAGGTCCGCTCAAATGCTGTTCAAGTGATTTTTTTTTTCATCTATACTGCATCAAAAGGTATTTTCTAAATATAACATATTCATTATATTACCTGATTGTGCTCAGAATCCCTGTGTTGAGTGGTCATGGTTGGTAATGCTATAAAGGCAATTGCATGCTAAATAGACATAACTTTAATTTCATTTCAAATAGTATATCTCAGTTTGTTGAAGCAACACATTTTGTGATAGATTGTTTCCTTAGACTTATGACAATTTTGTGCACATAATCAATATAGAGAGTGATTTCTCTTGCCACTTAAGCAGCTCCCTTTACTATACACATACAGTGTAAGCAGAAATGGAAACTGCCAGAACGACATGGCTAACTTAATTAAATACCGACCCAGAATTAACAAGCAAGTGTCTATTCATGGGTATTCATGTGGCTTTTTTAACATGTTAACTTTTCTTTCGATGAGGTATTTGCCAATTAGAGAAACTATGTCTCATTTTGTAGTCAAGTCTGAAACTGTGTGTCAAGATCACTTTGAGGCATTTAAAAATGTATGGGGTCCAGGTGAGGCGGACCATCCTGATATGACCCGGGAGCAGTTTGTGTGGCGTCTCAGGAGAGGCTTTGTCCAGTGTAGGGCAGAAGAAGTGACTATGCTTAATAATAAAGCCCTACCATCAAAGGCTGGAGAATACTGCTGCCTGACACGGTATACATCATGAAATATTTTGTGCATGTCTGTTTTTTTTTTTCTTTTCTTTTCTAGCACATAACTAGTCATATTTCTTCCATGTTTACATAAAGGGTCTTTTGTCTACATAAAACATAAGTCTTCCTACTTATGCATCTGTTTTTCTGTGCATACCTCCTTTGTGTCAGTGGTTGGCCTGTGTGCAGTGTGCTGTACACAAATTCATAGTATTTTTTGTGTACATGAAACGTTCACACTTGGGCCTACATGTTGTGGCTCCTTGGGAAGGCTAGCGTAGCTGCAAGCGCTAGAGGACTCATTGACTTTCTAATGATTAGCGGTCAGGCCCCCAGCCCATGTTAGTACCATGGGTTTGGCCTAGCCGCTACTGCTAGCCTCTGGCCACCACCGCGTACCTCTATTGACTAACCCCCAGCCCCCTCTCTCTTTGCCCTGCTGGCGATGTGTCAAAACCCATTAGCACAGAGTTCCACAACTATAGAGAGGGATCATTTTAGGTTTATCTGTCTTGCTCTCCTCGTACTTCTCCACAGTCATCTCCTCTCTCTCCCTCTCTCATATTTTCTCTCTCCATCTCCTCATCCTCCTCCGCCCTGCTAAAATGAAGAAAGAATCACAGAGAATAAGGAGTAACCTTTGACAGGAGTTGTTCCTGTTGTGGTATGTATGGCTGTGTATTGATCTGCATTGGCTTTAGGAACTATAGAGAGGAGAGACAGCGAGTTGCTGCTGCTTTCAAGTCCCACACATTTTTTTTCTGGGGAAAGACGAGGAAGTTTCAGATGCACGTTGACCTCCTCAGGTCCCGTAAGGTATGGAGATTTGTTCAGAGAAGGGGGGTGATGTGTTTTAACATGTATATATATGTAAGGAGTGAGTTCCAGACACCATGATTCTCTATATAAACTTGCGTCATGTTAATTTGTCATCTATGTGTTTTTATGTGTTTTAGAGGCAAAGAGACTAAAAGTGTGTGTTGTTGCTTTTCGCATTTGTGCATTCTGTGTTGGTGTGTCTCTGCTCTTCTTGTTGAGCTTGACCTCTTGACACACTTGGTTGTTTCTTTCAAGTTATTGACCAACACAGCCAGTTTACTACCCGGATAACTATTTTAGAGAGAAAAACTTCTTTATTTCAGAAAGCCTAAGCCATGGTTTGAATTAGAATAGATATTCGCACGCATGCGTTCTCATTCTCGTACACACACAGAGCTCAGTGAGACAGCATCCTTCTAACCTGGCACTTCTTTTTCTGATAAGCTCAATCTCCCAAGAGAGAAGTGCCTGTCAAAGACTTTGTCCAAACAATGAGAAATCTGTGAAAAAAAAACCTCCAAAAAACCCAAATACTTCTCCATCACTGTTCATCAATCCATCTAGTTGTGAATTCATTATTTATTTATGGAACTTTGGGGTGCGTTATTTGAATAATGCGGGGTATGACGAAGGGGGAGCTGTACGAAAACAACAAAATGACAACCACACCAAAACCACCCGAGGGCACATGCCAACACATCGCATCAGTGTCATCCTTCCATGGTTTGCCCCTGTGGGCTCACTGCTCAGCAGGTAGCCAAACACAAACACATATACAGACACACATTAACACGTACTATATAAAATAACATTGGGAAAAATACATAAATATATGAAATTGCCTCTGTGTCACACACACAAAAACACAGAGTTGATAGTTTTCAGATATATAAATATAGAGTATATGGGAGTCTTTATTTTTCACAGATACAAATACACACACACACACACAAACAGACATATGCACCACGCCCTCAGGCCCTGGAGACGGAAGCAGTGGCATCAGCGGTCTGATAGATGGATCCTGTCTTCTTGTGATCTCCACTTGTCAGACAAGTGTCACACAAAGCCCAAACACAAATCAAAAACACAGGTATGGAGCTCATGTCAGGTTGATAGGACCTTGCGGATGTTTCACCATCCATCACCAGCCAAGACGCTCATCCATCGACTTGGAATGGGGGTGTTAACATGTCCCTGTCTGGATGTTTAGGCTATTGATGTATCTGGTTTGCAGACTAATGGGTTGAGCACTAACGTTTGGCTGGTGCAGTTAGTGCTCTTTCTATGAGCTTTTTTGTCAGTGAGAAACCCAGACGGAGCATTAATGACAGTCTTGTAATGCTTACAGTTCTGTTCCGTTGGTGTCGGTACACACTGGTTGGTTGTTCATGCAAACACTTTAACCAAATTTTCAGAAAATCAGCAATTAATTAATTGCATTATGTTAACTTTCCTCACAAAGTAAATGGTAACTTTAAGAGTTTGTTAATTGAAGTAAATAATTGGTGCATATTAGTAGTACTGTCATATGTTAACTGCTCATTTGAAGGAAAAGTCATGACCGAAACAATTACTGGTTATCATTCAACATCTGCTTCATCATGGTATTACTAAATGTGGTAACAATACATAGAAGAAGTATATATGTTAGGAACTCTCTCGACGACAGACCTAGAGGAAGACCAATTTCGATTTCCAAAATAAAAGATTTATTTTATAGTTCATAGGAATAGTGTAGTATAGGACCAGACAGGAAGCCACAAAATAAAACCAGAAACACTCAAACAAGGCTTGACAAATATGAACCATGACAGTATATAAGTTAGTCAACAGCCACATTCTGCAACAGGGATTTCTTAAAGTTGAAACAACATACTGTATATCCAGACTGTGTTGTGATTACCTTTTTATGAAAGTACAGCATAGGTTACTGTATAACAACAAACCGCTGTCAGCACGTTTTCTGCCAGTTCTTATGTATTTGTAAGCCACGAAGCAAAAATAATTGTCATGCTCTTACAAATGTAGGATTTAAATGTGATGGACAATGATACCTCTGGAGTCATGGTGAAAGAGAAGACAAGCTACAATTGGTTTTGACTCTGGAGAAACAGAGTCAGAATACATTATTAATCGCGGGGGGCATTTTTATGTGTTACAGTTGCTTCGTTTAGGAACAATAAAAAGTAACAGAAGAAAAGTGATCAACACAAAAAAAAGACCAAAAAAAAGCGGTCAGGTCAATTTGGGTTGACAGTTTTGCTCTGTTGAGGTTAGGATTTTTATCTGTACAAATAATTGGTACAATTCATATAGGATCAAAAAGTCTCTTGTCATATGAAATACCATTGATATTTTGCTCCAAAGTTGGGGAACGCTTGCAAAAGCATAATTCACCGATCTGCTGTAATATTCTCCTCAAGCTATGGTCTGAGGAGCTGATCGACTTAAGCGAAGGTCTTTGATATATTCAGAATATCATCCAAACTTGAAGGTGGCTTTAGAGTTGACTTCTTAGGCATGTTACGGATATAGCGCTGTTTCAAACTCTTGCTTCATGTTTTATTGCCATTCCTCAGATAATATGGCATTTATGTTTGTTTCTTGTATAAATTCAGGGAACATCTCCTGCCTGAATGACATCATTTATTCACTATACCAGCTTCCATTGCACTTAGTTGCATTTAGCTTTTACCTTTTTGTCTGTACATCAACCTTTCCCTTTCTCCAAGGGGTAAAGACATTTTTTCCAACATTTAAAGATTATTTCAAATTTCCTTTTCCATTTCTACTGTAGGCACAAATGAGAAATGTGCACGAACACAGTTGGATGCTTATCACTTATCATTGGAAAACAGCACATGGCTTAGTTGGTTTTGTACTTTTATTTGATCTGACACATATTGGAGCTATGTGGCCCTGAGTCCATGACCACCAACTCCTCCTAACCAGGTACGTACACTCTTGTGCACAAAGCTTTCTCCTTCCCCACAGTAACTGTCCCCACAACTTCAAGTGCCGCTCACTTAACACCTCAATGTCACAGGCAAACCACAAAGGCAGCCAACTTGTCCAACAGCACAAGACAGCATCTTACCCCCCTCCTACTTGCCAGACAGGAACAGCCCAAACCAGACCACAACAAAAACGAGGGAGAACCCACCTTTTGTTTACTATTCTCAAAGGTGGATCACGGGCCAGGGCTGGTAAGGGATTGTGACAGAGGTGATGTCTAAATTAATCATTCATGCTCTTTCACATGGGCTACAGTAACAGTCCTGAAATATTAATGACAACTGCAGAATAAATTTGATTCCCTTTTCTCTCTGATTATAATCCACAGGCAAGCTCACACACACATGTTTATTTATGCCCTGGAGATGAGGTACGGGGTCACTATCAGGAGTTTGTCTGCACACACAGACACATACACACTCGCCTTCCCTCTCCTTTTTGCCACTTGCACTTGTGTACCACCTCATTGTTTTGGAATATGTACATATTTTTCACGTGTGGTGGGCGAGTGGGCTATACATTATACATTATATGCTCATCCAGGTATGGTACTGAATGAATACTATGCAGTTGGCAGCCAGGATTTTTGTTTGTTATTTTAATTAGGTGAGAGCTTTTTTTTTTTCATATTTTTGGAGAGCACGACCTGCGTGGAGAAGAGAGAGTGTAGGATGTGTTAAGGTGTTCCCACGTCTTGGTGAAAATTCACCGCACCGTCTTCAAGTAATCTGACTTGCAAACTGAGATGGGCTACTCCTCAAGTCACGCCACCTTTAGGTTTAGTAACTTTGCCGTTGTGGTTCTTTCAAAACATTGTCGGTTGTACTGTAGTTAAGAATTAAGGAACAAAGCCATTTAAACTCTCTAGTTTTGCCATCACGAATATGACTGATATTGTAAAAAAAAACTGACACAGGAAGTGGATGTGATTTCATCCAGTGATTGTATTTTGAAACCGAGGCAATGTCATTGATGGCTTTTTACAGCTAGAAGTGACCCTATCTGAAAAGAGCACAGAGGTGAAGATGAAAGAGGAAGGGTTGATCGGTGGATGCGGCAACGCTAACGTTAAATCTTTTTTACATACTTTTTTTTTTTTTAAACAGCCATACTGAGAACGAGGAAGTCATATTAAACACCATTGTGTAATTTAACCATCTTGATTAATCACAACACTGTTGTCCGCATTGAAATTAGGTCCTGGCAAACTTTCACAATTCATTAACAAAGTTGTTTCAAAGTCGTGTTAGTTTTACTTATTGTCCACAACTATAATAGGGTTGATTATGGGAGGGATTTGTCTCGACAAAATGCATTCACTGGACAGAAGCTTCAGAAGTCCAGCTTGTTTTCTGTTAGCTTTAAAGTCTTCCTAACTGAACAAAAATTTGTAAAAATGTACCTCTGTATTTGCAGAAGTAAACATTAAGGATTCATGGAAGAAAACAATATGAAGTTGAGTCAAGTCAAATTGGTTCTCGGGCTTCTTTGGAGCCAGCATCGGTGGTGTTTCACTTTGAGATGCTTCCTGATGAACTTCAGTTTCAAGGATGGGTTAGGGTTAGGGTTGGATGTCTCTCATTGGCCAACAATCACAGTGATCTATTCCTTCGCCGTGACCACCTCCATCTGACGTCGTTCAGAAAAATGGCACTTGTCTGTCATAAAATGTCTTCTGATTTTGTTTTCCCATCCCAGATTTCACTGCTGTGAGCCTCATTCACCGCAGCATAACCCGGTCATGGTGCACAGATAACTATCATCTGTTTACGTCTCAACATGTCACCGGAGATCTGTGTCTTTCTCTGTCACCTTCCTGTATCGCTTCTTTTCCTCTGTTCACCCCTCGTTTCCTCTCCTGTAATGAGGAATACAGAATGAGCCAAACAGGATAGGAACCCGAGTTGTTTCTCAAAAAAGCCTCAACACAAATCCAAGTTTCTCACTGTTACTGGCAAGAATAAAATCGCAGGTGTAGCCCTACAAAAATTCATTAGAAACATTAAAATAACTAACCGAATCAGTGCTTGTTAGGTCAAAGTGTTGCAGTTAAGGTTTCCACGAGCAGCAGTTGAGCTTTGAGCAGTCTTTTGGTTTTACTGGCTGGTGTAGCATTACATTTCTCTCATCAGTGATTTTGTAGAAGCATTTATGGCAAAAAAAAAAATCCTTGTCAACCAGCTTTCATCATTGTTTGTTTTCTCCAGACCTTTCTTTAGGCAATTAAACAAGCGACGGGCCTAATTACACATCATTCAATTGTCATCCTCTGTCAGGAGACGAGCTCGTGTAGAAAACTAATCTGTCAAGTTGGCAAGTTTGCTCATTTAAATTCATCCGTGTGAGGTAATGCTATTGTCAAACCAGTCTTCTCACAAGTTGTCCATATATTATTCTACTGATACTCAGAGTTGGTTCGAATAAAAGTTTCAGTTGTTTTTTTCTGAATTTAGCTTTGTTTTTTGTTGGATTCGCTGAGCGTATTCGCAGTGTTTTTGAAATTGCATGTATCTGAGTATAGACAACACCAAATGCACATGTTTTTTGGCCTGCAGGAGTGTCAGGTAATTTCAAGCTAATCTATTTTAATACTATTTTCTTGACGTGATGTCTGTATTATGTGATGTGATACCCACAGAACTTATGTTTAGTCATGTGTTTATTCCTATATTAAAGCTACGTCTAACTAAACCAGGGTATGTCATATAATGTGTTTTTCCTGTCTGTTTTGGTCGCGTTTAGCCTTGTCTGGCTCTGCCATGGCGTGTTTGCCACTGTGACATGACAGCGGCCACGACGTCACGCTCTGTTTGAGGTAGAAAATATCAGTCAAGAGATGTTTTTCTTTCTTTTTTCTGTGCGAGTAGGCATGCACACTTTTCCTCATGTCTGATTGAGTGTGCGAGTATTCTGTACATGAATATTTGTAGGGTGATGTGTTATGTGTGTATATTTATGTGTGTGTGTGTGATCCTAATGATGCCTTTCTCCTCTACTCTATTGGGCTGTCAGCACAGTGCCGGTGACTGTCACACACACCGGCCCCCCTCCAAATCTTGCTGAGATAGGTCATTTTTCAGTGTCAGGACAGACGATTCACGTTGGCACCAGATAGATACAGGACACGTTGGACTCATTATTCTCTGTTTGCATATGTCTGCTTCATACAGAAATACAAGTCGACATGTACAGAAGGCTTGAGCTGAAAACCTATAGTATTTCTGAGTGCTTTGTTGCCATTAGCCTAATTAAACTGCGTTGCTGTGCGGTACAAGCGTGAAAGAACTGTGCAGCTCTTCAAACACAGTGAATGCTCAACGATCTTAATTTAATTTTTCTCCCGATAGTCTGTGCAACCAAAATGAACATTTGAAAAAAAAGTTGTACATGTGTCACCTCAAGGAACAAATACCATGCAGTGTCTTCACTAATCGGAGCTCAGAACAGCAATATGGCAGAGTGAAGAGTATCTGGTAGAAAGCAGAAAGCAATGCCGACTAAAATAGAAAAAAAAATGACAGAAATTTCTTCCCATTTTTCAATTGGAGTTATGTGTTTTACTTCAACTTATACTATTTATTTTTCTCTCTCATCTGTATTTCACCATGCAAAAAAATATAGAGAGTGATATCACTATATTGTGTTACCTAACAGACAGTATAATAATAATCACTTACACGCAGCCTCTGGATATACAAAGGCATATGGTGATAACATACATACACAGGTAGGATTTTATTGGAGCACCTGCACCTTTAATGAATGGACTCAGTTGCTCTGGCACTATTTCTTCCACGCAGTGATTATGAAGTGTCGCAATAATTGTCACAGCATTTAGTAGCATTTTACAGTGTATTCAAAAGATTCACAGTAGTGTGTGTGGCCAATCCTTATATGAAAACGATGCCTCAGTGATGCCTTTGTTAGCATCTGTTGGTGTCATTAGTAGTTACCTTGATCTCTTTTTTTTAGTTTTTTTTTTTACATATAACATAGCTGAACCAAGACCTAACTAACTGAATCTACCCAAGATCATAACACTGCCCCCACAGGCTTTACCATAAGCACTAGGTATGATGGGTAATCACTTCATCAGCCTCTCTTCTCACCCTGAAGCACACGTCACACTGGAACAGGGTCAACCTGCACTCATCAGACCTCACGACCTTCATCCATTGAAATACTTTCCAATCTTTATGCTGTCAATCAAACTGGTGGTAGTTTTTGAAATCACAAACTAATCACTGCATCAGGGTTAAAGCAGTTGTTTCATCTGAGACGTGTTAATCATTGGAAATGTTTCCTTAGTTAAATCCAGCTACAACCTGTATATCACACATTGTGTATCAGTATGAGACTCTTCCAGTTTGTATGAGATATTTATATATGTATTTGTATAATGGTCATTTATCTCAGTTGGTAAGGCATCGAGGACCTGGGTTCGATTCCTGGGATGACTGTCCAATGTGGGTCCTTGGGCAAGACCCTTCACGTCACGGCCTACAACTGTAGCCTTAATGTCTCATTGTGCCGATCCCAAGGCCGGATAAATATGAGGGTTTTGTCAGGAAGGGCATCCGACTTAAAAACTCCTGCCAAATCAAATATGGTAATTGGATTCGCTCTTGCGACCCCGGAAGGGAAAAAGCATAAAGAACTCATTATTTTGGGCATTTATCTGTGGACATATTTCATATATGGGAAATTGATATATATGCGACAGTAATATTAACTCAAGTTTTTCCTTACTTTTTTTTTTTGTCTCCTCAAGAGTATTTTTATTCCCACTTTGTTCCTTTTTCCTCTGCCGGTTTTGTGTGCTGCCATCATGTCGTTCGAACCAAAAGTCTAATAAGTCTGTCATTGTGTCTTTTAACTTAACTAACCCCTCTGTTCGCGTTGAGCCTTGCCAGCAACTTTCCTCTCTCCCACTCAACAGGACGGGTGAATGCAGGGGCAGACACTTGGCAGTGTATGGGGTAGATGGGGGTCAAGGCCCATGTCCTGGCAGCGTGGTATTTTAATCTGGGCTATTTGTAATGACAGGCCTCCTATGAGCGCAGAGGAGTGGCAGGTTGAGAGGCTCTGACAGGTTCTAATCGCTGTCAGGAAAAGTAGCTGTGGAATGTGCCAGCTCCACTCCCGCTCCCCTTCCTGTCTTCCATAGCTGTTGTTCTTAGCTGTCTCTGTGCCTCTCTGTCTCTCCCTGTGTTTCTTTTGACCTTTTTATCTCTTAAAGGTGAATGAAAGATCTTTCTCTTCTCCTGTTTTGTTTTGCCCTTCCCCTCTTTCTTTATTTTGGCTGGAATCCAGGAGCCACTACAGTACCTGCCAGTGTAATCTGTCCTCTCCTGCTTCGACAACCCCCCCCCCCCCCCAACCACACCAAAATACATCCTACCCACTCTTCAATTCTGCCGCTGTTGTGGTTTTTAGGCATTAAGAGTTGGTGTGACCCTGTACATCCTGTAATCATTGCCAAGCTCCCTGGTTTAGTGCATGGTTTGTCACATCCAATTCACCAATATGTTAATACAAATGTGTCAAATAAAAAAAAAAAATCTAATCAGTCACATGTTACGTGATTTGGCTAAATCAATGAGATGTCTTCTTCAGATGGAGTAATGCATTCAATCCACAGCTTTACTGACTTGTGCTAAAGTGTTTAATGTCAAGATGATGTTTATGACTTTAAATTCATTCATGAAAATTCCTAGCTGTAGTTATACGGTCATATCATTTTTATTAATCGTGAAATTCCATTTCATTGAACCAAGCAGTTTTTGTCTCCATGTGGACAAAAAGCGTTTTGTCACATATGAAGTCAATAGGCAACATAGAGTTGAGTATTTGCTGTAATTTTTCTGATGTGTGGTTTATCAATAATCTTTAAGTGTGTTTGTTTAAACATCACTGAAACTATTACAGTATCATGACAGGATCCTGTTCTTGAACCATCATGTGGTCTTTAAAGGGTAAAGAAACGTTTATAATAAAATTCCATGAACAGTGACCGAAACTGAAAGACAGAATCAGAGGATTTCAGTTAGTTGTCCTATCAAGTGGCTGTTCACATTTTGTTGGCAGCATTTTTTATTTTACATACATTTTCATATGTATATTGTATTTAGCTTACGGAAGCCAACTTTTTCGTATTTATGTCACTATTCAGAAGTTGTTGGTTTAAATGTCATTAACACAAGGGCAAATACAGGCCAATACATGTTGTCCCTTGTCCTAAAGGGTAGAGTTATTGGGGTCTGGGAAGGGTGAGCCAAAACAAATATTAAAGTGCCTCAAAGCAAAAACAAGATGGCCAACGGAACTTTTCAGGTTTGACGTAAAACTTGCTGCTTGGGACTCTCTTCTCCTTTGGCACGGGACGAGGGCGCCCAGGCTTTGCCCAGGTGCCGTCTGTGCCATTGGCGTTAAGCGAGGAGAAGCTGGCACACTTTGGGCATGCTGCGGCCCCTTCTTCCTCAAAGGCTTGCCTCGTCTCCCTTCTTTCCCCTCATGGTCCCTGCTGCTCCATAGCCCAGGGAGCTCATTAGGCCAGACTTCCTCTTCATTTAATCCATTTTTCATAGCCTAAAAAACAGGCCCTGATCTTAAAAATCCTGGCTAATTTAAGCCTGGATGTTGGGGAAAGAGTGAAAATATCATGTGAAAAGCATACCATTGCTTGTTTTTTTCATCGTTCTTGTGTTGAAATTATTTTTTTAAGAGTAACTGTATGTCTATTATTGGAAGATGCTGAACCACCACTAATATGAGCCCCTCTTTTACAGTTCTAGACCCCAACAGACGGCATCCTACTCGTATTACTTTTTTTTTTTTTGTCTGTTGTCTGTAGGTCTTGGGAGAGACCAAAGTGTTAACTTGGCCTAATGAAAACATTGGTAATAACATGCTCCCTCTCCATGTTCCTTTAATTATGTATCTCTAACTGGATACTAGAAAGCCCCTGTAGGCTTCCAGCTCAGTTGTTGTGGAAGTGAAGTTTCATTTGTAACTTGGATCCTAGTGAGGAGGATCTGTTCGAAGAAACTACCACATTTTGCTCTGTCTCTCTCACACTTGTGCTCTCCTTGAAACTCCCTTGCTTTCTCTCTCTAACATCATGCTATTGCTCTCTATCACAATTATATATCGATCAAGAAAAACACTATATAAACATAGCTTCTTTTAGAAACACATGGGCAAGTATCGCTATTTTTATTGAATGAAATTCATCTTTGTAGTCGCTACGTTCCATTATTTTCAGTCCCTACTTTTACAGCTTCACCATTATAGCCATATAAACATTGTCAGTGTTAACAACCTCAAAAGTTGCACAAGCCTTTGTCCTTTATCTTCCTCATTGAGGACAAAGCTTGTTTTCCTTGTCCTCTACGAGGAAGTTGTCATAGCATTAATATACCTCCCAGGTATAAAGTGTTGATGAGTGCCTGTCTCCTCAGGCTGACACTTATTTCGCTAAAGGTCTCAGAGCTGGGAGAAGAAGAACATTGACAGAAGAGGGGAAAAAAAGAGGCGCATGCATACTGAGCTAACGGATGTGGTGGAATTGTTAAGCAGTCTTGGCTGCCCTCTCGTTAGCCTCCGAGATGCCTGGTGACAGAGGTGAAGCAGTGAGACTTGTGGTAGGTTGTGAGGACGAGGGTCAGTGCCCCTCAGAGTGCCGTGGCGTGGCCGTGCCAGGCCAGGACCCAGTGCCACTGTCTCCGGTGTCTCCTCTGTCAGTGTGCCCTATGCCCCAGGCCACTGCAGAGGGGGCACACGGGGGGCTGTCACACGTCGGCCTCAATTACAATCAGGGGATGGAGCATGCGAAAGCCACCCAACATCACTGCTCATATTGCAGTCGTAATAGCCTCCCTGTATCGGATTTTACTTACTATGCAGATGAAGCCATTTAGAGCTGCACTGTCAACGGAGTATGTCTCACTTTCACACATTTTCCATCACTAAGAAATCTACACATCCCTATGGTCCCAAAATAATATTAAATTTTCCAAATCCTTCTTCTCTTGAAATGATCTTTTTATACTAACAGTATAGTTACAGTAACTGTAACAGTTTGGTCAAGCACTGAGTACAAGATGTGTGTTGCACTTTATCTTTCGATACACGGCCATTGACACACGCCTCAGTAATGACTCTGTATGCCATCTACACCATGTGCTTCACTCTGAATTTTCTCTTCTGTATAGCTCCTTTTTTTTAACATATTATCTTGTTTTTGTAATATGATGACCAAATATACCCAAACGTTCATATTCATCTTCCTGAGGTGGACAAAAAAAACCCTCAAACTATTGTTTTTGGATAGTCTGTGTAAGTAAAAAAAAAAAGAAGTTTCCTTGGAATTTAATCTCAACACCTTGATACGCTAACTGTACGATGGCTATGATTTTGTGAAAGTTGTTTTTAATAAATCTGTCGCGTAGTAGATTAAATGTGTTTTGGGTCACTGATTGATCCTTGGACACCTTGTGATTGATCCTTCGATGCCTGGACGTCAATATTGAGTTTTTGTTTGGATACTCTGTCACAGTTGTCGAGTTGGCTTGGTGGATATTTTTCTCTTTTAGGTGCTCTGGCTGTGGACCACATGCTGATTTTCACTGAGGATTCTCATGCTTATATGAGGAATCAGCATATTAGTATTAGTCTCTCACTATAGGGTGTTTTAGCCATGCCTGGCTGTTCCTGTCAGTCATGACAGGGTCACATACCATCATCCTACCCCTGAAGAGAAAATGACACCTGGCTAAAAGAACCGCTGCGTGTAAAGAGATTTTGTCCCACCTCCTGGTGGCCAACCTGTCTAAGCAACATTATGGCAAGATTAGCTTTGCCAGATGGCATACATTATTCATGAGGGGAAAATAAAAGGTATCTAAGGTTGTGTTATTCCAGACTTGATGACTCCCTCTTTGTGTCTTCCTTTTTTCTCCGTGGTCCCATCAACATACCATAAACCCACAGGGAACTGAGCCAATCGTAGAAACTTCCCCCTACCCTATTGTCACCTTCATCGGCAAACTTCAAAACACAAAAAAGAAAATTATTTTGTTCAGCAGCTACAGTGACAATGTCTGTTGCTCAGTTATAGATTAAAAACGAAGGACTTGCTTTAAAAGGAAGGAGTACAAGACAAAAGACGCGGCAGGCAGGGGGAGGTTAAAAAAAAGGGCCAGCTACTGAGTTGACAATTGAGTTATAATATCGTGTCCCTTATGAATAATTAATTTGATGGTACTGAGGCCCCTTAGAAGGTTGATTAAATTAGTTCTGCCATGTCTTAAAACTTAGATATGCTTCATTAGTGTGGGAGATGGTGGCAGACGTGTTGGGTATTCACTTAGGCCTGTTTTAGTTAATGATGAAGAACAGGAGACGCCTTGTCACAGTGGCAGTGATGCACGGTGTTACATCACATTTATGTCAGTTAACAGATTTCAAAAGTTCAGCATTTGAACATGTCGTACCCTTTATGTTTGGTCAGATGATCCAGGACATTCTACTGTGCTCTTCAGCCAAGGCTGCATAGAGTGTTCAGGATTAGATATTTTATATAAATTTCATTTGTCCTGTTCATCGGAATTAGATACATGATGAATTTTTGTCTTTGTTAATACAACATTACAACAATACAACAATTGTGCAGTGTTTCTCGATATTCCTTACAGATTATATCTACTTGAAATAATGTCTAATTTTAAAAGAGAAATTGAATCCTTCAACATTGATGCTTCAATCATTTCATTTATACATTTTAAAGCAACAATACTAACCCCAAATGAACAATATAAATACAGTAAACAAGAGCTTTGACATGCCCTCACATGTCGTGTCCTGTTGTGTGTTTTCACAGTGGCAACTGACAATAATCTGCCTTCAACACAGTAGTCCCCGTCATTGTTAAATGAGGCGCATGATGTTTCTCCCTTTTGTGAGCCCCCTCTGTGCTTCTTAGTCCCCCTATAATAGTAGTATTATTTTCCTTTTACCAGCGCAGAGAAGTGTGGTGGTATTAGTCTAAAGCACAAACTTCTGTTTGTGCTGTCTATCAGAGCAGCCACAATGACGCAGTGTTCTGATAACAGGCTCTACTGTTTCTTACTCAGAAGAAATTGTCAGAGCACCTTAGATTTGCTGAAGAGAATCCCATGTGTCTTCTCAACATGAGAGGGTAAATATGCCTGTTGCAGGGACTTCTTGTTATCACATGCCACCAGCATGCTATCATCAAGAGAAGACCATCAGAAAAGACATCCTCTCTTTCTCTAGTAGTTAAATTTCAATCAAAAAAAATTAGATCTCCCACTATAGCTTTTATATCGTTTCCAACAGACGTATGTAACAGGAAACTGCTTTTTGTTTTTTAATTTCTATTATACCTCAGATATGTGTCTTATTCTATCATAGTCTTTTCTATTCTATTCCATTCTGTTCTATATTATGCCAATGTAACTTTTTAATTAGCCTCTGTCACACAGCCTGAACGTGCTTCCTTGGCGTAACCCTTACTCTACAGCCAGCCTTCACCCTCAGCCCAGCCCTCTCCTCTTTTGCTGTGTTTCAGGGGCTCATGAGTATTAATGAATTCAGAGTTTGAGGAAAATAATCTTTAAGTGTTTCCAACTGTCAGATCCTGTCAGTGCAACCACGTCTAATGGTCTGCGCCTTCCATTCAGGCTCATGTTTGATGTCTCGCTTTTATGCCCTCCTTTTTTCCCATTGCTAAATCGCTGCTGACAGTCCCGTGTCCCCACAGATTGTTTGTTTGTTTTCAACCATGCTTGTTTTACATATCATTGACGTAACAAGAATTCATTTACGAGCTGTTAATGGGGGAGGCGAGGGAGTGGTCTGCTTCTTTCTTACAGTCAAATAGGATTTGATCACAAGTCAGGTTGCAAGCAACTGAAAGCAGTGAGGAACATGTAGGACTTTGAAAACCTCCGAAGTGATGCTAAATCTTCTCTAAAAGTAGGATGGATTTGTTTCATGAGCAAACCACTTGACGAGGAACAGCTGGGCAGGAACAGTCACATCCTCATCAGTTTGAACAGGAGCGTTGATCAAGCGTTGATGAAATCCAGACAGCCGTTGTGTGTTTGTTCAGTCAGGTTTTTGCATCAGTTTTAACTCCAACTCACAAACAGTGGGGTCGGATGCGTGATATTCAACAAAGCACGTTTCATTCATTTAGCAACAAGAACCTGTTATCAGTAGGTGTTGAAAAGTGCTAAATACTCCTAGCCCCGGAAAGAAAAATAGGAGACTCCCAACAGGCCTTGTCAAAACATGCAAATGAGGTTGACGCCAAGTCCGATTTTGACAAACATAATTAAGGTGTTCCAAATCAGGACATGTTAATAAAGAAAACAGCAGACCTCCCCCAGGTCTTCACTAATCATAAAGTCTTAAAGCTGTGTGATTTTGTGTGTGAGTGTGTGTCTGTCTGTGTGTGTGTGTGAGTGTGTGTCTGTCTGTGTGTGTGTGTGTGTGTGTGTGTCTGTCTGTCTGTGTGTTGGTGTGGGTTTTCTCTCCCCCATCTCCCATTTTATTGGATAATGAACTGTTGTCGAGTGTTAGATCTACTTTCGCAGTCTTTCGCTGAGTTTGAGGAGATAGGCAAGGAAGAGCTGCCCGAGGTGTGGCGTTGTAGAGATAATTAAAAGGCAAGAAATTTGTGTTTCGCTCTTTGATCTGCCTGTCAACTTTCTGATTAGAGACGTTCGAGCCTTTAATCAACAGTAATGTGATGATTAACGCTCCTAAACTGTTGAAAACGAAATGGAGGAACGTCAAGTTCCCCATTCTCCCCTCCTCCTCCGCGTAGCTCTCCCCGAGTCCATTTCCGACAAACTGGCAAACTTTTTTCCTCAGTCAGTTCTACTAGGAATTGTTGAATCAGATGTTGTGCTTGATTAGGACCAACTGACATATTGTTTTTTCCAGCACATGCCACTCTGCAGGCTTAGCATCATTTGACGAGCTCAAGTTTGTACAATTTCTTCCAAGTCCAAATGCTGTGTTTAATTTTCCTGTTTTTGTATTTTTATATTAATTTGACCTTCAGCTTAGATATAGTCATTTTCTTATTAAAATGTATAAATGATGGTGCCACCACATAGTGGCACCATCTTTATACAGCTACTTATTTCATAATAAAATTAAATTATTTAAGTTGCATACTAAAGCACTTAAAATCTGTTTTTTTATTATTTAGGCTGACTGTGGACGAATAAAGCTTGATGTACTAATATTTTTTTATTTTTGTTGTTTTTTATTTATATGCCATTTATTTTTATATTTTGCAGTGTGGCTACTTCCATTGTATGACACAAATGTCAGCACAATGAATAATGCATACACAGATTAGCTCATTCGGACATGAGTTTTAATTCTCCACTTCATACATTTTTTTACAATTTTGACCAAGTTTAATCAACACATAAAAAAATAATTTTCCCAGTACTGGAAATGGAATTAATAAGTCTGCTCTGTTTGAGCTTCACAATTGACCAATTGGGATACACTTAGAAAAGGTGTATAGGCTGACCACTCGTCTGTAGAAATTCCCTGCCTTTTAATTGAAGACCTCAGAAAAGAGCGCTCCTGCCCACACATTGTTGCATGTGGGGCAATCACTGCAAGCTCCCAAGTCCATTAGTTTTCATTTGGATGGTTCAGTAAGACTGGTTGATTAAGTCCAGGCAATTTGCTTGTAGAAACCTTCATTCTCCACTTACCCCTCCTGCTTTTCAGCCCTCTGCCACCAGCAAGGCTGTCGTTCAGGTTAATTTAATCTGGTTTGTTACTAATATTTAACACAATACGTGTGTGGCTGTCTACAGTCGATGCCTTTGCTCTGAATAAGGAGTTTGCCGTAGTTTATAATTGAAGAACTTTGCATATGAATATCCTAGTTCATCTGGGTGTGTATGTAATTACAGTTACAGTAAATATCATATTGATTTGGGCAGAAATATGAATAATCATGACAGCCGCATCTGCACAAACATGTAAGTTTGGGTAATTTCATACATGTAAAACAAGCTATTCCTCACCAAACCTCATCAATTCTCATCTAGTAAAGGCGAAGGGGACTTAACTGTTTAAAAAATGTAAATCTGCTGATCTGAGGATTTGACTTTGAGGCTAAGGTGAAAGGAAAAGAGGAGGGGGAGCTCAAATAGATGGGAAATACAGCTTTCAGTTCTCTCCACCCTGGTTCAGCTTTAAACAAATTGTTCTATTACCAGCTGGTCTCCTACAGCCCCGGTCATTTATACCCATTAAACTTGCGTCTTATCACCCATAAGACGCTCTTACGTCTCTCCGTCCTCCAATTGTCTATAATCAGGTATTTAAAATGGCAGCGGAAATTTCTTTTGCGCCTTGCTTCGGTCTGACGGACAGGCAAACGAACCGGGAGGAGGAGGAACGGGGGAGGAGAGAGGGATATTTTCTGTGGAATGATGAATAGGCCAAGTTGAGTGGCTGACTAACCGAGATCTGTCTTAATCAGAAGTGATTTGTCAGAACAGGAGCTCTGCGGGGTCAGGGCGCAGGCGATGAATAAAACAGAGGCTGGCTGAGTGAAGAAAGGCCCCAGAAATCCACCCTGACTGCCCACCGCCACTCATACACATGCAAGAGAAGGGCCAGTGCATGTGCCAAGTCAGGATGGATGTGGACGGCCCTGCCTCACCCCGCCCACATTATACCTGCTTTTGGTCCTTTAAAACGCACATCGGTGCCTCACCTGCTCTGAAAGGTCCTTCTCCCCACAGAAACTATATCACCGGCAATCAGTGGGTCCGTTTCCATGAACGTTAAAATCTGATCACCCTGAGTAATCAGATAATTATAGGAATCAGATCTGACGCGTTTACATGCACTTAACAAATGCCACAAGCAAAAGAAAAAGGAAAAAGACTGGTTTAAGTGTCGTTCATTATCGCATTTCTCTGGGAATATGTATGTATGTATTAGTGAATTAATTATATCACCTCTGTTTTCTCCTATTTAATTCTTTAATTGTCATCTCATATGCGAAACTTTTTGAAACAGAAGCACAGTGATGTAATGAATCACGTGTCTTGTGTTTGGCCTCTGAACAGATAAGTTGCTTCTTTGGTTTCACAGACATTGTGATGTATTGTTGATTGTCACGTTTGAGGTGTGACAAGACGACTAAATTGTGATGCCATCGCTATCAAACATGATGTTTCGTGGTGGCGTCATAGTAGTTTGAGTTTCTCTCTGATTCTTCTTATGAAACAAAAATAGTGAATAATGCAACTTTTCACAACACTCTTGGAATCGACTCTTTTGTTGCCCATCCACCAGAGTAACTGTTCCTAAGTAACATGCGACAGAGTTGGCTGTTATTATAACTAAGCTGTCATAACATTGCCAAGCCCCTCGATGCTACATGCCCCCCTTGTGACCCAGCAGTTGGCACCTCTTTATTTTTATATAGCTCAGTGCGAAGGCGCTAGCCTCATGGCCTGTGGGCTCAGCATTACAAATACATCCCAGTGTGGGTACAACTTTGATGCAGGTGATGAAAGTGTGTCACTAGGCAGTTGTAGACTTGAGAAGTCCTTAAAAAAACCTTCTCTGGAAGTGTACAAAGACAGGTAACTTTAGTCACCTGGGAGTCACAGGCATATAAGTTGATTGCTGCTCTGTGTGTGTGTGTGTGTGCGTGTGTGTATGTGTGAAGAAAGGGAGGATGATGGAGAGAGCCTGAGAGAGAGAGAGAAAATGTATGGTGTTACATTCATCTGGCTCCTCCTTACTTCCCTTAACCCTCCCATGGGTTCCCATACCCCGTTTGTTGGAGTGTGTGGCTTGTGTCTGGATATAAGTGTGTGTGGTAGCCTTCAAAAAGTGGTCTCAACTGCTTAATGAAAAGGAGCTGTGCCGAGCCTCAGAGCACACCACTGTCAGGTCTTGTACCCTTTCAGCTCCAGGGACAGAGGGAGCAGGGAAAAAAAAAAAACGCAACACAGGAAAAGAGAGAAGGGCCTCAGACAGTGTGTAACTGCTCTGACACAGCTCCTGTAAAATAGATGATGTGTCCAATTAAATGTGTCTGTGGATTCAAGAAAGTTGGAGGCTGCAGAGGTTTAGTCAGGAGTGAACTTGTTTACTCTCTGAGGTTGGGAAGATATGGGCAGTCGATGATATCTGTGTCTTTTACATAATTCTAAATGTCCATTTACAGTATGCCTATTAACTAAAGGCCACAATCACTGAAACTGTGTGTGTGTGGTCTGTTCTATACACTCGCTATTTATGTTCGTTCAGGCATTACAAATTACTATACAACACAGGCAAATTAAGTTTTCCGGGGTGGATATGTACTGCATCTGTCTTTTAATTTACATGTGAACAATGAAGTGTGGAGATGAGATAGACCTAAAGCGGAGCGTGCCATGTCTACACCGTTTCTTGGATAAACAGGAAAGAATTCTATTTTCCCCCTCAATGTAATTTGCACCCCCAACTTCTCAATGCTAATTCTGTTCTACAGTTATATTGGAGGAAGGAGTTAAATTAAGGCTCATTGCTGCTGGTGTGAGAGTAATGTAATGGAATAATGGGCTTGTTAAATGGACCTTTGGGGATGGAGATCTTTAACAAGTGAGTCAGAGCAAGGCCTCTGGGCCAGGGTTATTTAAATTGTTAATAGCTGTTTAAACAGGAGGGGAATATTTTGCACTCTAATGAGCAACAAGTCAGGACATTAACAGTTAATTATTTCTTCTTCCCCGCATTGTTTTTGTCAACTGTATGTTTTTTTTTATTGTGCATGGAAATGTCTCTTTGGTAACTCAGGGGTGGTTTTTTTGTGTTTTTTTTCTTTTGGCAATACGTTATGTGTCCATTGTGATTGAGCAGTTAAAAACAAAAATTTAAAATAATACAGTGGAATTTTATGAAGTAGTTTTTATATCATTGATCCTCTTTAAGCATGTTTCTTTAAATGATATTTCAAGTTTCCTATCCATTGTGTGATGTCACAGGTGTTCATAACAGCTCTCCATTACTGTTTTAAACACAGTATTTTGCTTAATTTGTTGCTCAACAAGTTTTCTTTCCCAGAAACTAATAAAGTTTTACACGGTCCATTGGCCAACAGGACTTAAATAAGATGAATGGAAATGTAGATACATGCCAGACAATGAGTAATGTCAGGGAGGATGCATAATAAAGACAATAAACGCCATACGCTCCCTGGGGAGGTATTGTGTATGCCTTTGAGAATTCAGAGTTGGGTGGGAGACCTTGATGGCCATATCGCCAAGGAAAATGTTAATTCTTTCAAGCAAGGTTATTGAGAATTTTTTAAATTTATTTATCATTCAGCCCAAGAAATAATTAATTTGTCTGCTTCACATTATTTCACATGAAATTCACTGTGTAATTCACTGTCCACTTAAAAATGTAACTATTCAGCTGCTCCCGTATTTCATAATTAATATTTTTGTAATAGGGTCCTGTTCTTATTTGTAACAGCTAAATTCTCTCATTCACTGCCTTTTGTAATTCATTAATGATTCCGGTGAATATTTCTTTTATGCCTGAGGAGTGTATGCAGGTGTCTCTCTTAATCAAGGTTGTGCATTTTAACTGCGTTTTGCTCCACTGAAGCTAAAAGGATTTAATCTGTTCTTTACAAAAGCTTACTCTAAGAATAAAGAAATTAAAAAAAAAAATGTCCCGACTTCCTTTAACGGACGCTAGACTCGTCAAGGACAGACAATTATTCATGAGTGTTTACAATGCCTCGGTGTGAAAAAAAAGCAAGCACCAACAGAGATTTGTGTGGTGATTTTGTGCAGAATCCTCCTTTAGGTAGCACAAATTGTCTAGAACACATTTATTGCAGGCTGACCCCAGAACCCATAAAAGCATGAATCTAAATGATATTATGGTCGTGATTTCATTGCTGTTAAAGGAGAGAAGATGGGCGTTCAGGCCATTGTTGATTTCTTGCAGATACGCACCTTAACAGAGCCGACAGGACACACTCATCACTCAGGGTTTAGGCTAAAATATCAGTGCAGGACTTTTCTCCCACTGCCTCATCCATCTTTTTGCCCATTTCCAATAATGCACTTGCCATCAAAAAAAAAATACTGCTACAGCGCTTGTCACACTCATTTATTTAAAAGAAAGCCAAACCCTGACAAAGATGGATAGATGTGCTTATTTGTCTCTTTAACAGAAGATTTCTGCTACAACTCCCTTCCTGTTTATCCCTTGTTCTTCTCCAGTGGGGATGGGGGAGGGCTTGTGTTTTTATGGTTATTAATACCTGCACTCAGTCTTTTAATCTGCCCTATTTGTCACATGTGACTGTCTGACTGCACTGTTTAATCTGGGTATCCTTCAATCTGTCTCGTCCCAGATTAGAAATTAATGAAGGCAGGAAGAGACACATTTGAGTCAGTTACAGTGTAGGGGGGGTAAAAGGAACGGGATGAATGAGAGACGATGTTGTTCATTTGACAGTGTTTTCTCTTTTTTCTACTCCTCCCTGATCCCCTTTCTCTCTATCTTTTTCTCTATTTCCCTCTTCTCTCTTGTTTAGCTGCCAGATGTAGCCCACCACTCCCCCCCCAAACAGACGCTCAGCACGTGGGCCCTTTGGTGTGCGGCACCTGTGTAGTGTAATACAGTCAGCAACTGCGTTGTTTATTTCGGATTTGTTTGGTGCGCTTGAAAGCCTGTCTTTGATCCATGCAAAGATTCTTCACTTCTTTTCCTTTTTTTCCCCCCTGATTCATCCCCTGCCTCCCTCATTTTTAAACGCTAATGCTGTACCAGTCTGGTTACATTGATGACAGTAGTGGGTTTTCGGCGAGGGGCGGGGGGCAACTTATTCGGTTTATCTTTTTTTTTTTTCCTACCTTCCTTGTCCCTAACCAAAGGGACAGAAAATTGACAGTGACCACTGACAAGTTTGTCAGGTGTCTTGTTGATGATGTTTTATAACTGCACGTTAATGTGTTTACATCGATAACTGACAACAGATGTTTAGAAAAAAGAAACGCAAAAAAAGGAGTGTTTTAATGAATATTGCATTGGCTGAATAGACCCCACAGGCTGGCTGGATGTTGGGTACTGTTTCTTAGAACTTCATGTCTATTTAGTATGTAAGAATTTTTTTTTTTAGTATTTTATTTTTTTTATTTTTCATTAAACAACATTACATTACATCACACAACAATCGCATTTGTTCACCATCAGGCCACGCCCCCCACCCACATTAACAAGGCCAGAGGCGT
>JAPTHA010000012.1:11677560-11690422 GCA_029814585.1 Gymnapogon annona | reverse complement strand
GTGTGTGTGTGTGTGTGTGTGTGTGTGTGTGTGTGTGTGTGTGTGTGTGTGTGTGTGTGTGTGTGTGTGTGTTTTTGTTTTTTTTCTTCAGCATCCCAAGGGCTAGGAAAAAAAGGACAGACCCCATCACCCCACCCATCCCTTACTTTGGTTTGCTGTTGCTTGCTGTGAAGTGCAAAACACAAGTTTTGACAAGTACACTAGAAAACAGGGCTTTGAAAAACCGTATTTGAGCCAGAGCCAGTCTCACAATGCATTCTGCTGTAACAAAAAAGTGTCTTTTTTAATTATTGAATACCTATAGGAAAAATATGATGGTATACAAAGTAAACAGTTCTTTTTATTATTTTTTTAGTAATTACACAATGGAAGTAAAGATCAAAATCTTTTTCAGATCTTGAAGTATTTTACGTTATGTCATCTTTTATTTTAATGCTAAAAGCTTCATTCCTATTTATACTATTGCAGTTTATCTAATCTCAATGTCAGGCATTGAAGTTTATAAACAAAAATCACCAACTCCTTAACTCCTTCATCCAACTTTGTAGCACTGAGATCTGCCCACAGACTGCAGAAAGTGTGTGTGTTTGTTTATATTTTTAAGTGTCACTGTGAATTAATGAGCACCCTGAAGTTTTTAATAGTGTTTTCTCAATGTTTGCTGCTGTCTGTTTTAATTATCCCAGTTGGTAGTTTTCAGTCGCAGGAAAAGTGTTGCGAAAATACCTGAGATCATTGAGAAAGACAAGTGTGCAGCTCAATAACTGAGCTTCAAAATGACCTATCACATAATTTTAATCAATTTAGTACACGTGATTAGCTCTGGATTACAAGGACAGTCGCATTGGGAATATTACACTTGTGCATTCCTGCAACAAACATTTTGGCTTGTTTTTATTAGATAAAACAAGTTAAGAACACCTCAACATAAACACAAGGTAACAAAAATCAGTACAACAACAATAACATTTCATAATATCGTGCTATTTAAATGACGGTTCCAAACCTATTAAAACACCATTTCCTTGTGTCTACTGGCAAATTATTGACAGGGACTATTTTAGCTTGTGCTGTTCCTTACTTTTTAGTCTCTCCCTACATGCCTTGATCCCAGTTGTGCATTCCAGTCAAAAAAATGGGTGGACATTGGATCCCAGTAGTCCTCCCTTTGACTGATTAGTATTTAGTGATGTTGAAAAGGGCCTTTTCATGATGAATGCCTCAAACCATCATCTTTTGTTGCCAAAGTGGTAAGGACAAAGCAGAGTTATGCCACAAAAGCCTGTAGATCCTTCTTCAGTGGAGAAAACCCTACTAAGGTCCAATGCCCATAGAGTTCATTTTTAGTCCGGGAGCCATAGGAAGTTTTGTAGATGTTGTATAATTAGATGGTATGCAGTTAATCCAAAGAGACTTTTTGGCAGGAGTTGTCTTTCCACTCTCAAGTTTTTCACCCATATGTAATTGCCCTGAACTTATCGTTTAAGCATTTCATTTGGATGCTCTTATTTTAACTGCTATTGACAAGTTGTGATGAGGATTATTTTCGAGTGTAAATGGATGTGTAAAGTTTTAGATACTGATCATCTAGTGTCAATCTGAAGTGTGGTTTTCCTATGAAATATACTGGCTGAGAAATTGCTAAAGTCAAGTGCAGTACACGTTCAAGCCCTTAGCCTGGCTGGGTTTTTGGGGAGTGAACCAGCCATGCATGGCCGGTAATGACAGGTTCCATGTTGCCTTGTGGGCTTGTGGCCCAATGCGCTGTTTGTTTGGAGAGTGGTGCTCGGCCGTGAAGTGCTGGCCCAGCTGGCAGCAGCGCTGTTGCCCCTTTGGCCCAATGGTTGGGGCTTGTTTGGCCTGTACCAGCCAGGCAAACTGGCATCCAGTGGTCTGGGGAGGACGAGATGTTGGAGGGGGGTCTAACAGAGGAACGAAACTGTTGGCTGAGCACCCTGGTGCTAGGCCAGGCTGGGTGCCAGCTGGAAGGAACGTTTCCCCGCTCATACCAGGATCTTCACGTCTCTGTGGCGACAGGAATCTTAGTTGCACCTCAAGGGTCAACATCATCCCATCGTGATCTGTCTCAGCTTAAACAAACTTACACAGAAGAAGCAGTGAAACATTTTTTATGTCCTATATTCTAAGATTCAGCAGTCATCACCTAACCTATTTATGTTCGATAACACGAGCAGGGTTTTCATAGAACTGACTACTTTTTAAAAATGTTTGTTGTTTTCTGTTTGGAATTTGCGAGTATCCCTGTAGTAATAAAATATTTATTATTATTTACAAACATCCAGTTTTTCTTCACAGTCAAAAATTTCAGTTGGGCATCTTGTATTTTCCAAAGCTTTTGCAGAGTTGTGAAAATTAAAACTTCTGACTGACCAATTCGTCACTTCAATATAGTGGGGTTTTTTTTCAGGTTGAATTATATTCAATGCCACTCGCAATAATAAATACAAATTTATGAGTTTACCTTGTTAATCTAACTAATGTGGAACCAGAAAAATCATGAATATCACATGGCTTTGTGCTCATTATCTGTTTAATTTGTGTTGTGGTCATTAGGATGTGTGAACTTTTCACCTCTGACTTACTGCCTTTGTGGAGTCTTTGCAGCACTATTTGCTTTAGGTACAAATGAGGAAGAATAATGTACAACATAGAACTTATTGGACAGAACAGAGCAAATATCATATATGATATATGCTTTTATCTTGGCAACAGAAATTACATTTAAATAAATTCCATATTTTTCTAAACCATAACTTAAAGACCTGTGAAAGTTTTCCTCTCAAAATATAGGGCACCTTTTGTTTATTTTTGGTGTCTTTGCTTGGTCACATGGTTACATCCTGTCAGCCATTGTGTAAACTTTAACCCCCACCCCATATTCAGATGGCGCCAGTGCTAACATTGCTTTAGTGTTGAAGGGAAGTTGTGAGGACATTGATGTCTTGGCCTAGCAGCCTCGTGTCATTTTCCCAGCCTGTTTGTGGAGTCTGCCAATCCCCTCATTCTCCTCAGCTGACCTGACTAGATCACGGAGTATCACACACACGCAAGGGCGCCTAATATTCAACAAATGTTTCGCTGCTGCTGTGCTGCATTGTGTCGTTGATTTGTCTTTTGACCTGGCTGACACTAGGCTACTGTCTGTTCAATGTTTTTTCCTAACTCGTAAGGCCAAGACTTATTTTATTTAACAAGACATGGATACACACCCGTCCCATCTAAAAGTTCCCCTGTGGTATAGCATTTCAGGACAGACTTGACATAAACCATTTCTAAACACTGGTTTCATTTCACCAATCTTTAATTACATCGTTTGGTAGAGACTGAGGTACAGTCGAAGCAAAGCACCATGTTAGCAAACCGTATAATAGTGAGGGATACCACAGCCAGAGGACACCAGGTCGAGAAGAAGAAAAAATACACATAAACAAATACTAAAAGAAGGCTTAGGATGATAAGGGTTTTTAGACTTTGATAAGCAGCTTAAGGCTGTTGACGTTTAGTGGTTAGCATTTGATTTAGGTATGATTATACTGCATGTCTGGTTTGCGAAGATGGAATTGTGTAGCTGACTAGTGGATTTTTTTTTGTCATTTCCTAAGCATTTTAAATATATTTAGATTGAGTATTATTCTTAATGACAGGACATTGTCTGCACTTGCTGTTTTAAATGCATCTTCGAGTCAGGTTATACAGTAATGGAATATCCCCAATACAAGAGAAACAAACACCATGATGTTGGGCTGTTAGATACTGTAATGCACAACGGTGCATAGTTTATAGTCAAACAACTACAAAAAGTCATCACTCAGCCAGAAAAACCAGTGAACATAATTGTAGTTGTGACTCACTGTTTCTGAGAGCGATACCACTGTGATTCAGATCATGGATTGTGATTTTGCCTCAAAACACGGTTATATGATCTGTTGGCCCCATCACCCAGCCCTCCCATGATGCATTGTGATCTGATCTCTCATACCAATCATAGAACTCGTCTCTGGTGCACATTTCTTTTGTAGTCTGAACACTAATGTGTCCTGATGTGTCGCTGACAGGACATAACAGGAAAATTTCTCTTCAATGCGGGACGCAGGGTTTGTTTTAATGGCATCACACCAACTTGAAAAAAATGGAGGACACTGTTAGCTGTAGAATTTGAATAGTCCGGACATGTACATAAGCAACTCTCTTTAATATTACCTCTTGAAATATTTCTATTTTCATAGTGACTCTGTACAAAAGAATGTCAGTAATTTAGTGCCGTAAATGGTAAATGGATTGCATTTCTACACATTTAAGGCACTCAAAGCGCTTTACATTAGCCTCACATTCACACACCAGTGGATGGCTGCTACACCACACCAGGCTCAAGAACAGTCGGACATGGACAGTCGGAGCCAGGATTCGAACCGCCACCCCTTCAGCCATTGGAGCAACTGAGCCACAGTGTGTAGTCATTATGGCAGAGGTGAAATAAATACTAGTGAAATCCTAATAAATGTGGTCAGCTGGAGCTTGGAGATGCATGCCAGACCCAGGTGTAAACAGCTGAGTGTCTCAGCTATCCGCTCACACCATAAATATGAACATTAAACTTGGAAACATAGTCAATATAGCTTGACCTTGGAATGAACCACATTTTGTCATGACACCAGTCTACAACTGTTATCGAGACGCCGTTCCACACAAGGACCCATGTTCACACCATTGCTGAATGTGAAGGACATAAATATATTACTTTGTGCCTGCGTTTATTTCTTCTCTTCTGTTATCTTATTACACAGCAAATTTCAACTTGGCCTCAATAAGCCAGTCACGGTTAGTCAATTAGTTGTAGGTGTACAAACAACTGGGTTGCATTCCACTTGCACAGTATTTCAGTGTATTATGGTGCCATGAAGAGTCACATTGTATGGCGAAGCAATGGACAAGCCTTCCTCCAGCTCTGTGACAAAGGCGGCTGTGAGGTCGAGCCCAAAGCCAGGACTATCAGAGCTATCAATCCAGCAGGGAAAGCGCATAACAAGCCCTGTCAAATAATGGTGTCAACAGTGGGATTGTTTAGCTTCATTTGTGCAAGGAATGTCCCTGGTTTAATGGTGACGTGTCGCTGTCTATTGAGTCAATGGGTCGAATTTTACCTCGTTGTTGTTTCAGTTTCTCTCTCTGTGAGCGAGTTTTGCTGGAGACTGGTTTATTGTGTGGTATACAGTGTTGTAAAATGTTTCCCTATTCTCAAACTTTAAGGTGTCGGAAAGGTCAACTGTCAGGGTTAGTTGGCCTAAAGACATAAATGTGGGAGGAGACATGCTAACTCATGTTTCACTGAAGTCATTCTCGCCTTCCGCCGAGACCTGTGTGGAACGAGCCTCATCAGAAATTCCCAGAGATTTTGTCCTCAAGTTTGGTTTTATTAAATGTGGTTTTCTCAACTTAGAAGGTCATTGATATATAATGAAATTAGCATTATATTGAGTCTGGCAGCAAGAATGAGATTACAGATAGCAGAAGTTTTATTGTCCCTGAGGTTAACTGTCAGTGAATGTTTCCGCCTCTCTTCAGACCTCATTTGCCTTCTTCCTGAATTCATTTTATGCCACATTTGATATCTTAAAATTATAAGATATCTGTTCTAATAGAAAAGAGGAAGGATATCAGTGCTTGGTGTTGTGAAGGTGTCTTCCTGGAAGCCAGATGCCCTCCAAAACAATCAGAATGTCCATTAATATCGAGCCCTTTCTGCAATGTTTTACCTTCTGAGTTGCAGCACTTCCTTTACCTGACTGGCTGGATAAAATGATTCTCCCCTTTTCTTCTCCAGTCAGAATATTGCTTCCCCCCACAGCCACACCACATCCCTGCCCCTCTCTTCTAACGGTAAATGTTAAGATCCAGGAGTGGATCAATGGCTGTTATCCTTTGATGTGCCAGGACGCATTACGAGCACTGAGTTCTAATTGGAGCAGAGAGCTGAGGATCAATGTTGGCTGTAATTGCCTGACACAGAGATGGGTGTGAGACTTTATTATCATTAATATTTAGACATGATGTGGGTGGACCCAGTTGAGGCTAAATGTACAACGGTGGTGTGAGCCTTTGATCTCAGGAGATAAGCAGATCGATTGGGGGGTTGTGGGGGGTGGTTAAAGGAAAAGAGGTCGTAGAAGTGTGGCAAGCTAGACGAACGAATTAGCGAGGCCTGCACCTTGGATCTTATCGGATTTCTCAGGGAAGTTTCCCTTCGGCCTATGAAAGGTCATGCAAGGCCCCAGTCTTCCCTATAGCTAAAATATCAGCCTGGCATCTGGTCAGCATCGAGGGAGGAAAGAGGGCAAGGCTTAATTTTAAGTTTGGTCACTAATAGAAGACAGAGATCACTTACAGAATGGACAGCATTATGCATTCATTAATTCAGTAGTTATGGAAAGTGCAAAAAAGTTGCAAAATAATGCTAAGTTCCATTGTGTAGGTGTTTTTTTTTTTGTAACTCGACATGGTTTACTTATTGTTACAAGTATAACTAGTTTAGGGATGGATTAAGATTAAGTTATGAGAATAAGGTGGGATGAAGAGATATTTAGTATTTGTCTTTTTGACAGTTTTCATTGTTTGGGAAATGTAATAGAATATGATGGAGGAGGAGGCCCTAAGGGGCCTCACGGCTGCCTCCTTGGTGTCAGCAAACACAAGATGCTGTTACCTAATCTTATGGGTGAAGGAGGGGTTATGTTGTCTGATGGATCACTCCCTGTCTACTGGCATGACCAGAAGGGGTTGGGACAATCCCCTATGTCCACTGAGGCAAAGGGCACACTGAAACTATGAGGCTATGATCTATACGCTCAGTTCTGTCTCCTGTTTTGTCACCTGGTTCCCCAAGGACTGATACCTTAATCATTGTACTTAGCGGGACAAAGATGGGTAACAGGTTGGACAATAACAGGTGTGTAAGTTTTCATATCAGTGACCTGCTGCCTGATAGTGAGAAACCCTGTAGAATTCAGGTCAGCAAAGATGATGATCCTCAAAAGAGATTAAGTGAGTTGCAGGGGCCATGTGTTGTAAAGTGACACAGACTTGAGTTTGACACAAAAAACACAATACATTTTTAATGTTACTGTTTGAAAGACTTTGAGAAACACTAGAGACATAAACCACGGGTGAATTTGAATTGATTTGCGTTTTTTAATATATCAGGTTTGATGAAATATAATTAGAATTTTGGCTTCAAGACTCTCTTGAAGTCTTTCATAACAGAATCATACAGCTGTTGGGCTGTGGTCCAGTTTGATATCAATCTCCTTTGTCGCTGCATTCACTGGTTTGCAGCCTTGCCTACATCCATAACAGTGCATTGTGCAGTGGCTAGTACCATTGTGAAAAACCTTTGACTCATGTAACAAATGACCCATATGTAACATTGTGATCATTATCCTAACCTTAGTAGTATTACCACATATGCATATTGGTTGTGTTTTGTTTGGTAAATATGTAGAAGGCACGTGCATGTACTATCATAATGATCCAGGAATATGACGTTTTCTTATTAGAATTTCAAGCTGTGGACTTCAGAAGTAAATAAAAACTTGCATATCAAAACAAAGCCTCCTTAGTAGAAGGTAGATGACATTTGCCATGTAGAACCTTGTTTTTATCAACCTGAAATCCAATGAGTGAATAAGTGCACTGTTTTCTGTGTGCCCACATTTTCAAAGTTCTTCCTGCTTGGCCCCTTGTAAGAGGCTTGTCTTTCAACAGTTAATGTTAAAAGTTAGCTCACTATGCTCTTTTGTGTGCCTGAATGTTTGTGCATGTCTCCTACTGAAGTGCAAGCTCAGATTAGTGTATTTTCCTTTATTTTTGCCTGTGTGTTTGTGTGTGGGTGCCTTTGCATGCCCAAGTGCATGTGGATGAGGGAGGGAGATAAGAAGGAGATGAAGAGTTGTTCAGAGGAGCTTTCTCACTCAGAGGCGTCCCCATCTGTTCGCCTAGGCCTAATTGTTCCTTGGTGCGAAGACACGGGGAAAAAAGGCAGGAACGCAACTGTACTTGTCCCCTGTCCCAGAGTTATTTCTGTAACATTAAAAGAGCACCACCAGCCCGCTCCAGATTATTGCCATGTAAATAATGGCACTTGGCTCCATTCCCTCCTAATGAATGTCATTTACTTTTCCAAACGAGGATTAATTATCAACCGAGGACCCCTCTCTCCTCCCACAGGGAGCACGATGCAATTAGCTGCCAAAAGATGGCTGCTAATATTTGTGTTTTTTAAGTATGTCTATATGTATGTATGTGTGCATATGTTGCTGTGACATGGCAAATAACCTCCCAATTAACTGTCTGCTTAATTCTGTGGTGAAACCGAGAGAAACGAGTGAACAGAAAAGTAAAAGAGACCCATGTCATCATATTGTCCTCGCCTCCATTGAGTAGAAGGTTTTTTGTTGGATGTTAGTATTGGACATAGTTGTTGTGAAACTAGGGGAAAAGAGAGTTGTGCCGCTAAGGAGCCAGCCTCCTGGTTGCAAAATAAGGCCGAGAAAACAAACACAGGCCTCAAATTAGATTTCCCAAAACATAGCATTCCCTCTCATTTTACACACCACTGTGGCCTGAAGACGAGAATAGAATAACCCGTGAAATCCGCTTCACATTCAGAATGGCACACACACTGGAACACTTGACAAACAAATGCCCTCTGGAGCCGTCTGATGACCCCATTTTTTCTGACAAGGAGATCCAGAAGTCTTACCTATCAGGTGCGAGTTGTGTAACTGTCCTGCTAATGTTCATTTGCTGCCACTGATGGGACTATTCACCTTTGAGGAGAAAAAAAAACCTGGATTGTGCTCTCTTTTCCTTCTCCCTGCTTCTTTTTCCTCTCATGTGTATCCACCTCCCCCTGCGTGGACTGCACTTAACCGAAATGAAGGGGAAGATGAGGATAAGGGTTATTTCTGTCGACACTGGCACCGTTTGAGGTGTGGACCCCCTTCTGAGAACCCCAGACTTTGATAATGCCATAGAACCGAAAGGGTTAAATTAAAAGAGACCTTGAGTTCTAAAGGAGAAATATCAAGAGATCCATGCTGGCAGGTTTAGACCAATAACTCATTTTTCCTTTTTACCCCCCCCCCCCCCTTTATTTTTATTTTTTTATTCTTACAGTAACCCTCACCGTTTTAAGGTTTTAATGCAGTTTTTCTTCTGTTGTTTAGATTGTGAAAGGCCATTTTTATACTAAGGAAATCAAATGAATGAAGTGACTGCAGCGTTAAGATCAAAATCATCCTGAGTATCCCTGTAGTAATAAAATATTTAGATCCTGAGTGATCTTAAAGAGACTTTAGTACACCCAAACACAATCTGTAAATGCAAAGAAGTCAATGAGTGGAAGTACAGTAATAATGGATTCTGGAAGTAGATTTGCACCTGCTTTGTTTACATCATGCGCCTAGGGTTAGAGTCGCCACGCCGGAGGGTTCTTGTGTGTCAGACATGCCCACAGAGGCAGGGGGTTTTGATAATGGATAACTGTGAGAAAGACTATATGGGAGGGAGTCTAAAAGAGGTGGCAGTTGGACACATACTATACCATGGGCTATAGTCATGCCCCTCCACCCACCCCACCCTACCAGTTTTCCACTCCCTCCATGTTTTATGGCTAGATTCTGTTACTGCTCTCTGGCTCACCTCTCAGTGTGAAATGAGCAAGTCTCGACTATCGTCCTCACCCCACCCATTGAGCTCGCAGACACACATGAGCACTGCCAAGAATGCCATTTCTGTTTAGGTCTAAACATGTGCAGGTTTATGACCAGACGAGTGTGTCATTGGTAACGTGCCTGCGCAGTACAGTAAGTGACAGTACTTGAGGAGACGCTCGTCTGCGAGGCAGACTTGCTTACACACACGTACATATTCTATACAGCAGTAAACAATAGAAGAGATTGAGATTGCGTAGTGGAGCGCTACAATTGTAAATAATAAATATTCCAGCATTCCCGAATTACTCCGCAGTTCTTTTCCTATCCTCTTTCCTCTAGATTTTCTGGCCCTTTCTTTGCTTTCTTTCACTCTTTCTCTCAGGGGGAGGGTGAGGGGCACGCTCCAGGCTGCAGCAGGTTAAGCAGGTTCTGAGGAGCGCAGGAATAATTTGGGATCCGCTCTTGTTTCATCATCTCCTGCTGTCAGAAGTTTGTTTCTGAGGCAGCAGTCTAAACACTTGCTTCCTCCGACGATGTGTCACAAGTGGCACTTTGTTGAGCAGATGTATTTGTCTCTGGCAGGTTTTGTATACTGGAAATGAACAGGGATTGTACAGTGAGCAGGTTGTGATCTCTGTTTAGTATAAACCAGGGCTCTGTCAGAACTTGTATTCTTGTTGTTGTGTTTGTGTTCATTTTGCTGTTTGATTCCTCTTTGCATTTGGGAGACTATTCCCACAATACCACCCAAAGTTACCCTCCCAACCCGACATAAATTATGATTTCCGTAGTTATAGCATAAATGTGAATAGGAATCTAATGCTGCCTGAACTTTCAATAAAGAAAACACAGACACTTAGTATAGAGAGTTGTGGTACTAGGTAATATAGTCATTTATTAGGTATTTAAATAGTTTTTAAGTTACAAAAATAGGAGAGATTTGCTGTTCAAATAATGTTAGAAAATGTTGTATAATAATATGTTGTAAAAATCCAAGCACAACTGATGTCTTTCCTCAGATTCTTTGAATGGGCTTCCATTACACTTACTATACATGGCTGGTTCAAGCAAGAATGCTGTCAGAACCTGTGGGAATGAACTTTAAGAAGGTGAAATGTTTTTGAATGTGCCCATGTGTATGAGGTGTAAGTGAATAAATAGATGAATAACTACGGCCCTTGTACAATGAGTCCCTCTGGCCAAGGGCCAAGCAGGTAATTCCTCTGGCATAGTTTTGGAAGGGCCACGGCAAGCCAAGCCTGCCTCAGCAGTCAGACTGTCTGCACATTTCTGCCACTGATGGCATACCAGGGGCGCCATTTTCATCTGTGAGACAGACAAGCCAGAGGATCTGATTGGCCTTCCGCCAAAGCGCTCTCACAAAGGCTCCTTTGACAGCAGGTCACTCGGTTAACCAAGCAGTAGGCAGGGGGAGAGAGGGATAAGCCAGAAAAAAAAACTCTTCTTCACCTCTTCACCTCTGAGCTCCATTATTGAAGGGATCCATACATTAAAACATGATGCGTTCCCCTGTTTGTCCAAAATGTAGATATGTAATTTACCATTGTTATGGGTATACGGGCGAAAGACCTTGCTAGGATTGGTGTGTTTCATAATATAAGTGCATTCAACCGTGGGGCATGAAGAGGTCACCCAAAGGCTTGCTGAGTATGGAAATGATATGAGTCATATGGAACAGCTTTCAGTCACCAGACTTCATCCAGTTTGAACTGATGTGCTGTACAATGCTCTCCACCACCATCAGTGCATCAAATGGCAGACGATGGTTTTGAAGAATGGTGGTCCAACCCACCTATAGAGACTGGTAGAATGAATATGAAGCTCCTTCGGCTATACATAGCAGTCATTAAGAGACTTTTGTTCTTTTTGACTAAAATATGCTGTACAGCTTTTTTGTGTTGGTTAAAAGTTAAAACAGATCAGCTGTATTATTAAGTAGCAACCTCTTAAGCCCAGTTCTCCCTGGTACCTGGGGCAGCCGTTGTTCCATCAGTGTTCCCACAGTGATGCTACACAAAGCTTGTGGCAATATACACATTCTCTGCATTCGTGTGACTAGAAGAACATCAGCTAAACTCAAAAAATTACACATGTCAAATGTTTGATGTTGGCACACATTTGTTGGGATATTTTAGAAACACGACTGTTATATTTCTGCAGTATAACATTTAATATTGACTTTATGTTGTGACTCAGACATATATGAGCAGAGCCATTAGTTCATTTGTTTTGTGATGTTGATGGAACCTTACATCTTATATTTTCATCATAAAGCTATGTAGGAGCTGACAAGGTAGCATTAAATGGCTGCTGATGTTCTCCTATGTGCTCTGGCGCTCATTATCTCTCCAGTCCAGGCCTTACTTCTCTGCTTTCTCCTGCTGCCCATCTCCTCCCCTGTGTACCAGCCGCTTTGCATACGACTGATGTTTAAATGCTGCATTGTTAACTGACGTGGGGTAGCCCTTTGCTGACCCGGGAGGTATTTGCTCGTTTGATCATGGGGCAGCAGTTTTAATGTATCGAAGCAGCACCGCTCCGTAAAGCCCCTCGTATAAGTGGAGATGGAGGGCGAAGGCAGGACGAGGGATCCTTTGGTTACAGGCCTGACAGTACAGAAGGAAGGTGATTATTAGAATATCTGTTGGTCAGCAAGGCCAGAGGGGACGCTGCTGACCCTGCACTTCCAACTTGTGCTGTGATGGTGGATGTTGGTATTTTAGGGAGGTGTTGTGAAGGCTGTGGCCAAGACAGAGAACAGGGCTCCCATTGATAAGCTGCTTACATATTTCCATCATAATGTGTTTTGTTTTTTTTCTTCCTTTATAATAAGCAAACTGGATTTGCTGTGGCGATCCCGGAAGGGAAAAAGCCGAAAGAAAAAAAATAAATAAAAAATAAGGGTTGCAAATATTTACATGGAAGTGGGAGCATTTGTTCGTGGCATTGTTCCGTACTTTTGCCTTTTCATGGTTTTATTTTTGTGAGATCTGATTTACATTCTCTTAAAACAAGTCCTCTCACTTCAGCCATTTACCCTCAAGGGCTTTTGTTTCTCCAGAGAAAACTTTTCATTTTCATCTCATAAAGTTAATATTTTGTACATCATT
>JAPTHA010000012.1:11624730-11640019 GCA_029814585.1 Gymnapogon annona | reverse complement strand
ACACACACACACACACACACACACACACACACACACACACACACACACACACACACACACAGCAGTCGGGCTCTCCTAGATTTAATCTCATCCTTATTCCCGCACCCTTAATCTTTTTCTTTCTTTACATCTCCATTTCCCCATGCAAATCAGTTCCTCTCATCTCTCTGCCTATTCTCCTTTACTTTCTGGTCTTTCTCTTTGTCTCTGTTTTCCAATCAGCACCCAGAGCTGCTGCATGTGTGTGTGTGTGTGTGTGTGTGTGTGTGTGTGTGTGTGTGTGTGTGTCTAGTCAGTCGGCGAGCTGAGCTACAGTACAGGCAGTTTAGTACAGTTGAAAGAGCACATCAGACTCCTGCCCTGCTCTCTCTGAGGGCTGATAATATGGCCCCTCTTACCTGTTAGGAACTAGTGAGCCGCTGCTCCTCCCTTTAAATGAACTTCAGAGGGGGAGTCAGATTGACAGGAACACAGAGAGGGCTGCCCCGTTTGACTGGCGGTCCTGTCAGGGTGAACCCAAAGGCGCTCTCTCAGGCCCGCGCCGCTTTCCACTACGCTGCCCCGCTGAGCTGATTGGCTCTTAATGGTACAGTAATGACCAAAACAGCTCCACACACTTTATACAAACACACACACACACACACACACAATCTCACACACACACACACACACGCACACACAAGCTCACACATAGGCAAGGCTGTGTTATCTCCTAAGACTTTAGAAACTTAAAGGTCTAAGCCAGCTAATTTAGCAAGTTAACATCAATTGAGTCTCCTTATTAATCTTTGTTTCAAAGTGTGTGAGGGAAAAATATAAAGCCCAGTCTAGTCAGTGTTTGAGAAACCATTAAGGGTGCGTGGTCTCGTTTTCTCCCCCCCTGACAGATTCCGCATAGTAATAAAGGCTGAGGGGAAGCCTCTCTCTTTAAGCCTCAGCACCTTAATAGCCTGTATGATGACACTTTATCTATAGTTTGTGCATATAATCACCAAACTAAAGGGGCTGACCCCAGGGGCGGAGGTTCACCCGCTGACATTTGACATCTTTATAATTAACTGGGAAGGTCTAATCTCTGCCTTCAAATGACGCGTGGCCACATTCCATTTAATATGCTTATAAGCACTATGTATTATTCAAATATGCAGATGAGCCTCGGCTAGAAAACAGACTTTTTGACACAGGTTTTCCTCCTCTGTCGTGGTGGGCTATGGGGCCACTAATGGACGTGCAGGGATCGGAGTGCAACAGCCCCCTCTGAAATTTTCATCGGCTCCGAAAGACAGCAAGAAAGTTTTCTTCTTTCTTTGTGTGGTCCGTTCCTATTTGTGTAGTCACTATTGAAGAAAGACAAAACAAATCAAAAAAAAAATTAAAAACACTCGATGGCCTACAGTGTAGATTTAACAAACCCTCATTACTCTATATTAAGGTTTGTTTGTTTTTTTTTAGGACAAGGATTTGCTTGTGTGGATTTTTCGGAAGAGTTTTAATAGTCTTGGTCTTGGAGTTGTTTGGAGGAGTCGGCCATCTTTAGACCGGGAGAACCAGCCGAGCTTTTTATGGATGCGGACTCTAACAGGGTTGGAAGAAAGAGCCTCTTATGTTCACTTTTGGCTTGAGTTACTTTTGAGAGGCTGGTGGTCACTGGGTCAGAGGCTTCAGTGAGCCGGTAACCACTACACGAAGCCCTCAGTCCTCACCGGAGCTTTTCAGCAGCGGCGGCAGCGCTTCGCCACATTCACAACCTTATATCCTTTCACTCTAGGAAAAGACTTTGTGTTTAGGGAGTCCAGACTGGTGAAAGGCACAGGTTTTTTTGTTTTTTTCTTAAACGCTGCTCATTTATTTGACTTTTCTTTTCATCCATATTCATGACTCTGGTATGAATTAGAAAATCAATATCCTGCTGCAATCAGACTACGGCGAGGCCATAAGGTGGGTCTCATTATTTGGCAAACGTACACGTTACATTAATATATAAATGCTTAAACGGTGGTCATTAAACCATTAGGATATGACGTATTTACAAAGGGGAGTATTGATTAGATCTTTTGTCTGCCTCTTGTTGTTAGGCTTCTATGGTTAAAAAAAACCAAACAATCACATCTGTCTGTAAGATAAAGCTAAATATTATAAATGCATTTAAAAGATAGAGCTTTTTTTTTCTTTTTTTTAGCTTGTAGCTATATCCTACAGGTTCTCAAATATTGATTGTTCAGGCAAAAGTTCACATCTCCATTTGTTAATGAACTTCTACTTTTATCCTGACTCTCTTTTTTTTTTATTTCTGGGCTTATCTCAGTAAAAGTAAAAAAGGCAACGTTAGTGGAGATTATTTTTCCTCTTGTCTTAAAGGTACAGTACAGCGTCCCGTGAGGAGACGTACATCCTTCTACATGTTCATTCAATAGCAATAAACCAAATCTTTCCTCTTTACAAAACTCTATTGTATGGTTTTCTCTGTTGCTTAATGATTATACAGCAGAAAAAAGGAGGAGCTAAAATAGTAATAAATAGTAATAACATCTGCAGCATTCACCCTGCATTTGGGGTTTTATCCCCAGTTTGCTATTTGTCTGTTATTGAACGGCATCAAATCACCTTTTTGTTTTTTTTTTTTTGTTCCTGAAAGCTTGTACACATTTGTCAATGAGCGCTTGCATGCGTGGAAGGCATATTAGGTTTTCTCCCTGGTGTGTGTTGGGGTTTATCGAGTGTGCTGCTGTTGATCCTGGCCCGTGAATCCTTCCCTGCCCTCTGCTGTGCCTGGAGCCTGCCCCCCAGCCCCTCCACCGCCTCCCACTGAGCCCCCTCTGTCTGCGTCCGTTTCAGCTCGCCATCGCAGTGCCCGCCTCCCGTCTCATGTCCCTTTTAACTAAACTGTGGGCTTTTTTCATCAGCTCTGTATTCATGCCTTTGTTTTTCAACCCTCTCTCTCTCTCCCTTTCTCTCTCTCTCTCTCTTCCATTTAAGAGTTGATTTTAAACATGTAAATTAGTGTAAATTGGTGTGAATATGCTTTATTTTTTGCAACAGATTTCTGCACTGTATAGTTTTTTCATCTTTTTTTGCTGCTGTAATTGCGCAAATTTCCCCACTGTGGGACTAATAAAGGTCTTCTTCCTCTTCTTCTTCTTCTTCATTTTCATGTAGCTTATTCGCTTTTTTTTTTATCTGATGTTAAACTATGTTTTTTATCATTTTTTTCTTTACGGAAAAGGAAATCCTCTTTTTTTTTCTTCAATCGAACATACAATATCCTGTTGAAGCCATTGTAATTGTTACAATTGTCGCTTCACCTGTTGATCACACATCAGGAATATATATCTCTTTAAATCCCAGTCTCTCCGTGATGCACTTGACACTTCATCCCCACACCCAGATTTTCTCAAAGGATAAATATTTATGCTAACGTCGAGGTTTTTTTGTTTGTTTGTTTGTTTTTATATATAATTACGGCTCCTCTTTGTCCAATCAAAATATTAAAAATAAATGCGGTTGAGCTGACGTTGTGCGCTGTTAAAAGGAAGACACCAATTTCATTTGATTTTTTAAGTGCAGTGACGATAAGTGTTGTGCAAGTTACTTCCAAACTCTAATCCATTACTTGTTCATGTTATTTAAAAGCCATTCCTTGCCCTGCAGGGTTACTGTTTCACAATTGTAATGTGTTACAGGATTATTGTATTACTGTTGGATCACATACAGACTCAAGTCATAAATGGCGCACGTGCAGTAGAAAACAAAACCATCCCTCAAATTCAACTTGAAAATTGATTAGTAGTGTCTTACACTACTGCGTTGCACAAAAAAGTAATCTGTCATCATAACACATTACTTTTGGAACGTGTAACTCCCAATACTAATGACGATAAAGGCATTCTGGTCCTGATACTTTAGGGTTAATACATAACTTTGGAGTCAACTCCAGGTCACATCTGATCAGTTATAGATAATTCTGTCAATCCTGGACACTGTCATATTCACTCCTAAGGGTGGTTAAGATGGACCTATTAACCTATTAATTATGTGTTTTCCTATATGTCTGCCTGTATGTATGTCTATTGGTTTGGTTCATTATATGTCTGTACATATGTGGAGTTATTACATGTTGGGTGTATATGTGTCTGGATGTGTATATGTGTATATGTTTGTATATGTAGTTTTGTATATGTATATTTATTGGTATGTTTGTTTATCGCTGTGGTTTATGTTTGTGTGTGTGTGTGTGTGTGTACAGATCTATGTTTGTTTATTGTTGTGGGTTATGTTTGTGTGTATATGTATAGATGTATGTTTGTTTAGTGCTGTGGCTTACGTTTGTGTGTATGTATGTATAGATGTATGTTTGTTTAGTGCTGTGGTTCATGTTTGTGTGTGTGTACAGATCTATGTTTGTTTACTGTTGTGGTTAATGTGTGTGTGTATAGATGTATGTTTGTTTACTACTGTGGTTATGTTTGTGTGTGTATGTATAGATATGCGTTTTGTTCATTGCTGTGGTTTATTAGATTAGATTAGATTAGATTAGATTAGATTAGATTAGATTCGATTCGATTCGATTCGATTCGATTAGATTAGATTAGATTAGATTAGATATACCTTTAATTGCCCCACTAGGGGAAATGCCTCACAGTTGGAAGGTCCTGGGTTCAACTCTGTGTGGAGTTTGTATGTTTTTCTTAATTTCTCGCAAGGAGAAATTTCTTCAATGCAGCAGCAAACAAATGTACATCTAATACATACACACACACAAAGATAAACCTCAATGATAAACAAACATACATCTGTACATACACACAAACATAAACCACAGCAATAAACAAACATACATCTATCCATACACACACACACACACACACATATAAACCACAGCAATAAACTTATATACATCTATCCATACACACACACACACACACACACACACACACACACACACATATAAACCAGAGCAATAAACATATATCTATACATACATACACACAAACATAAACCGCAGCAATAAACAAACATACATCTATACATATACACACATATAAACCACAGCAATAAACTTACATACATCTATACATACACACACACACACACTCGTTATCATCTCTGGGACTTCAATCATACATACTGTCTATCTTGTACGAGAATTCAATTGTGGTATATCTGTCCACTCTGTTTTTCTACTCTTTGTATTCTGCTGCTGTATCTGAAATTAGTGTTAACAGTGCCATCCCAGGCTATTATCCTTTATTCAACCCCTCTACCTGTCTGTACACCTATGAGCAGCCTAAGTTTACATCAGGGGGTAGACTTCCCACAGTCGGAGTCACAGATCAGCTGTAGATGCAGAAGTTTGGTGTCCTGTCAAGACTCGCTTGACAGGACACTCAGCGTCGCTGCAGCGTTAATAAAAGTTCATCTGAATAAGCTCTGCTGCTGCTAGAGACGCAGACAGACACAGAGGGTTACTTTCAGGTCAGCAAGTTTGATTTCTTCTATAAAACAGGATGCCTTCAGTGACGAGTCCATTCACACTGCCTTGGTTGAATGCACGAGGCGTTCACTGTGCACTCAGAAAAAAATAATATGTAGGACTAAGAAATTACTCTCTTCTATGAATTGTGTTTAAAACTAATTATCAAGTTGATCAGGTGCACTGAAAGAATAACATGTATGGAGTCCCTGTTTCACTGCATATAAAAGAATAATGTAATATAATAAAATCTGTATCTGACCCCCCCCCCCCCCCGCTCCCAAAAAAAAAAACACTATGATGTGTATCAGGGGTGTCACATTCATTTTTGTTCAGAGTCAAATTCAGCCTGATCTGGTGTGAAGTGGGCGGGGCCAGTACAATAATAACAGAATTACACATCAATAACGTCGACTCCAAACTGTCCTTATATGACAGAAATATTTGTATCTACAAACTGTCCTTTTTTTTTAACAACGTCAATATCATTAACAACCTCCAAATTCTTTAAAAAAAACAAGTGTGATTTTAACAATATTATACCTCGGTTTATGATTTTTACATGTACATTAAAATAAGAGCAATTTTAACAATGTTATACCTCAGTTTTTGTAATTCATACATGTACATTACAACTTACAGATCACATTGGGTCTACAAATAGACAAAACATTTAATAACAGGCAGAATATTGATAAAATTACACTTCTCTACAGGTATTTCAGGTTGTTAATATTCAAGTTATTTATTCTTTTTTGTGAAATGATACAGGAAATAATGAGTTTGATGGAAAATATTCACATTAGTTATATTTAAATGTTATTATGATAATATTTATCTCAATCCGTACTTGGAATCTGAACTACATTTTTTTGGATATCTTTTATTTTAAATGGATCAATAAAGTTCTATCTATCTAGTGTCATTTTGGCATTTCACAAATTCACGCCACTGAGTGCATGATTGGAACTTTTGGTGGGCCACATTTGCCCCCCAGGCCACATATTTGAGACCTATAGTGGATAGGATGGGATAAAGCAGAATAGAAACAGAACAGAATGGAATAGAATAGAATGGGATAGAATATTATTGTATATTATTATATTATATATATTGCAGAAGTCAGGGTTAGATGGAGGCAAGTGATTGGTTGTGGTGACCCCTGAAGGGAAAAGACGAAAGTAAAGGAAGATTATATTATATATATTATTATATATAATATATATTATATTATCATTATCATCTCTAGGGACTTCAATCATACATACGGTCTATGTTGTACAACAATTCAATTGTTGTATATCTGTCTACTCCCTTTTTCTACTCTTATCTAATGTAATCTAATCTAATCTAATCTAATCTAATACAATAGGATTTATTGTCATTACCACCAGTTTTGCAACAAAAGAAACGGTGCCCTTACATTTACTATTATGGTGTATGAAAGGATACAATTTTCAAATGTAAATAAATGATGTGCTCTTGCATCCAAACACGACACGCCTCCCAACTTTACAGTGAGTTCGAGTGAAATATAAAAGCTCTCACTTCATAAAAAGGCGGCGTTAATACCGAGTGCCCACGTCAAGGACAAAAATGGAGAGTTTGATTACAAAACGCCAGACAGGAAAAAGATGAGTGGGACGTCCATAACATCTTGTACATCTGTTCAAGAGTGCATGTTAGCTAACAGTTCCTCTTTGCAGATGCACAGAAAAGAATGAGAGAGAGAAAAAAAAAGAGGAGGGGTGGTGGGTGGTGTTGGCAGCCATATTGGTCCAGTGATTTATTCCCTCTCTCACATCCACCTGTTGTTTTTCCTGGGCTCCTAATTAGAAGCCGACTGCATGTGTCATCAGGTAGCGGCCGACTGGCACAAACTCTGCTCCAATAAACAAGGTAAGAAATATTTCCCATCATGCACTGTATCACTCAATATCTGAGTCTTTCCAGAAGGGCAGCGCTAAAGTCTTCACTCACTTTTTCGACGCCCACCGACAGACGGGGAGGATCCTTCTCTTTTTCCTCCTCGTCCCTGGCGCTATCCTAGAGTCTTTCCGCCGTCACTCATCCCTCTCTATCGCTTCCAAACATCCTCCTTCCCTTCCCTCTCTCTTTCTCTCTCTCTCTCCCTCACTCTCTTTCCATCTCTAGGTCCTGCAGATTGTCACTGTTATTTACCAAATATAGCCTGACAAAGAAGAAGTGGGATTTTTTACTGATTGAAGATCAAAGTAGCAAAGTCTCCTCCTCGAAGCCCGCCCCTTCTATTAGCCGCCCTTAAGAACAGAGGAAAACATCAATTTCTCGCACATCAATGGCGGCTTCATAATCAATTGAAAAAGACACTTGTATGGGGATGCAAATCTTATCTTTGTCTTATTAGAGCTTTTAGAAGATGCATGTCGGGATTTAATGTTATGATATAAAAGGGGGTCGCTTTTTTTAATCTAAAGATGCAGAGGCGTTAGTAATGGTCGAAATCAAAGCCCAGAGACTGTGGTAATTACTGGAGGAGTTTGCCTATCCTTATTAATATTGATCAAATATTACTGTGATCTGATCTCTGGGCTTATGATGAATTTGGAAGGTGGTTAACGAGCACAAAGAAGAACATGGCACTGTTTTTTTTCTTCTTCTTTTTTTTTTCTCCGAAGCATCCACCATTAGCTTATGTCCATTTTGTACATGGTGAGATTTTGACCATTAAAGAGAGAGAGAGAGAGAGAGAGAGAGAAAAAACAGGAAAACTGTTTTAAAGATTTTAGCCCGACCTCTTTCTCCTATGGCCATTTTTCTCAGCTTTGCCTTTTTGCCTTGAGTTGTAACAAGGTGAACTGGTGCTGTAAAAAGACAGTTCTGTCAAAGGGAATTCAAGGTTGCTTTTTCATTGACACGATGATGCGCCGATGCTTTAAAATGGCCCTAAATAAGCTGATGTCCTCTAGGCAAGAGGGATGCACAAAACACAGCGATTTATCCACCAACAATACAGTGGATGATCACAGAATGTTAAAAGATCCTGATTTTGAAGTGTAAATAAGGCAGGCTCTAAAGTGATGCCGCTAAGGGAACAATTTCTACACAATATACCCTAATACTTGGAAAGCTTTCTGTGGCTATAAGTGATACTTAAGTGGTGACCAAAGACAGCATATCGTGCTCCAGAGTATACGTCGTGCATCACAGGAAAATCACGAAAGGTGGAAAATTCATTTATGTTTCTTTCATTGATATTCACATGTCAGAATCCTCCAGCTATGAACACATAGACAAAAGAGTGCGGGAGCTACAGAGCCACCCATGTGGAAAGCATTGATTGCTGCCCGCTTGTAGCCTTCAGGAGTCTATCAGACGCAAAACTTGAGGCCAATTGATTTTTCTGCATTAATTTCTCAATTAGGATCCTGGAAGAAGACCACGAGGGCTGCAGCAGAGAACTCCTGTTGAAGTACGAAAGCTCTGGGGCCTTATTGGTATATTTTTGCATGTGTGTGTGCGTCCGCGCTATATCTGATCTCCCTAACACAGAGCAAGTTTTTATGATTACGAACGATTTTGGGATCAATTTTTGGGAAAAAGGAATACCTGTGAGGTAATCAATATCTGAACCAATGGTGCCCTCCTTCAGAGTCGAACATTAAAACAAAAGGCCGAAAGACCTGTAAGAGCAGCTGTGAGCGCACCCTGTGTGTGTGTGTGTTATATCGACAACAAAGAGAGCGTTATTTTTTAACAAAGGAAGGAATTTAACCATTAAATATATGCTGCTGTTCAATTTTGTCATCCTCTGTACTTCTTACCCTCTCTGCCTGTTGCTCGAAACGTTTCTTCCTGTGAATTAAAAGCCAGTTTCTAATGCTGTGTCCATTCCCTTGATGGTAGATGAGACATTTAGAAGCGTCATGACAGTGTTACGGTATAAAATGCGATTTTTTTCAGTGCATCGAGTCTAAAATCATCAACAATAATGATCCAAATGTTAGCTGGAACCCGGTGTAAATGTATAATAAAGACACGCTTATAAAATTAGGTTTGTTTGTTTTTTACATGAAAACTTTCTTTGCACACTTACTTTTAAATGCAACTACATATTAAAACACCAGGAAAACGTTCTACAAAGCAATGAAAACTCCACTGAATAATGAGAAAATTAAAAAAAAAAATACTCAAACACCATCATAGTTCAAAATCAGATTAATATATTAGAGCTACATGTTATTTTACTACTGCCTTTGTTTGGAGATAATGGTGGTAATATATGACAGCCGAGCCACTGCATCAACCATAACCTGCTCGCAACTTAACCTTGGCCGACTCTTTCTTTTGACTCCTATTATACAAAGAGCGTGGAGTCATGTCTCATTAATGGGCACATCTTCTATTCTGTTAATGAAAACATAGTCAAATGAACACAATGTTTCTGCGATTTGTACTGAGAGGCAACTCATTTGACTCAAGGTCAGGTCTCCATTGTGTTGGCTGTTAATAAATGAGAAACGCATTTGTCACATTCTCAGTTCTTGAAGCGCTTTCCGACAATCAAAAGGAAAACAGCAGCTACTTTATAACTTGACAAATGAGCAGTAGTGTCAAGTTCAAATCGCAAGATGTAAAACTTGAGATTTGCGGTATTAAGACCACATCCTGCTCCGCACTTTCATTTAATTTGCTCAAAATGATGAGACGATATACGCCGGAACCTTCGCTACTGGAATACGACCTTCAATGAGCATAAAGTTGGCGCCACAGGTCAACGCGCAGAAGAATTCAACTTCCAGGAACAAACACCAACGTCACCTTCGAGGAAATGCAGTGTGTCCGGCGCGGAATGACTGCACACGGCAATTCAAGCAACACATGCACTCATAAAAGCAGACAAAACTCTACCCAAAACTCACACACACTGACACAAAGACCGACTGCCTCCGACATGGACATAATGACTCTTCATTCGGGCCCCGAAAGGTTAACCTGCCCTCATTCTGTTTTTAATGATGCTGTCATTGTCCCGGACGTGAAGTGAAGAAGACACTGTTCCTTCTGTTTCTGGTTTCACAATGAGACCTCCTGCTTCCTGTTTGGGGAAGTACCTTCTGTGAGATGCTCCCAGTCTCTTAACCCACAATTATGAAGAGGCTTATCCCCATTTAAGGCCCAGAGTTGTGGAGGGTCCGCCACACAAGGCCAACGCATAAAGGACATGGCTCCTATTTGCTCCTCAGATACAAAGCAGAGGTCAACAGGAAGCTGCTTTCTCCACTTTTGTTCAGTGCATCTGCTTTTGCTTTTTTGTTTTGTATTGTTTTTGTTCAAAACCACATTAACTCGTCGACAAGGTTTTTTTTTTTGTTTTTTCTTGACGGCCGAGACTGCTCCGAATCACTGCAGTGACGCTTCAATCGTATGTACGAAGATGCTATTTTGCAGCTACAGGAATAAAATAGATTTCCACTCGAGCAATCGAGACATGAATCAGCGTGTAAAGATCCCTTCGGCTGAAGCGTTCACGGGTAAAGCCAGTGTGAAAATGTGACTGGGGCGTGCTGGCGTGTATAGTGTTGACCTTTAAGTAACATTTAGCGGGCAGCGGCGGCTTGGCTGGCCTCACCCTGACGGACAGGTGAGCGCCCTCTGTGTGTGTGTGTGTGTGTGTGTGTGTGTGTGTGTGTGTGTGTGTGCCGGCCTACAGATCCGCAGCAGCCGAGCACATAGTACACCTTGTCTCTCAGGTGGATTCCGTGTATGGAGAGTTCAGGACCCGACTCAGACCTTGATTAATGACTATCGCATCCATTTCTGAAAAACGCTTGGCTGTTTGTTTTGGAGGCGATGGGAGACAGCTCACGTAGCCGGCCTGATACAGTTCCCACGATGCGATTTGTGTGTGTCATGACAGTGGATGTGTTTCTGGAGGCACTCAGCTCCTGTGCGAGTCCGATCCCTCCAATGATACGGAAACACTGCGCCTACATTAATCATGAGTGTCCTGGATGTTTTCGAGAAAACTCCTGATCCCACTCCTGGGATTTTAAAGTGTGTGGGGAGAAAAAAAAAACACATCCAAGTGCATCCTGAGATTTGATCTATTTTGATTATTGATTCATAAACTTTAACCTAATGAAATGCATGTTGTGCTGTTACATATATTAATAGAAATGTCTCGGAGGAGCTGCATTGATTTTCGATGAGTGCAGTCACAGGCCACTGTGACTCACTCTTCATTACACTGTTATTTTCGTACTTTGTTGTGATTTGTTTTGTAGATTGAGAAAACAAACTGGGAATAAATAGTGTGTTTGTGTCCTTTTGTTTAATAAAGCAGTTCCTCAAAGACGCTCATTAAAACCCATATATCTATAGTGGCATTGACTTCACTGGTAACAATTCCTATATGTGAAAAGATCATTACCATCAGTCAACATACTAGTATTTTGCTCTTTAAATATTTTTCTGAGGCACTTATAAATGCAACACAAAGCCTTTATTTTGCTTTGTGTATCTGCTCTGTTCCCTTGTGTGAAATGATTAGAGTACTTAGGGTCAAAGGCGCCAAGCAGCTCCATTTCTACAACTACAATAAGAGCAAAATTAAATATATATCTGTGATATATATGCTGCATGTGTAAAGTGATTTTATTTTTCAAACAAGCAACTCTTTCCTGTTCATTTGCCACATTTTGATGTATAGAACACAAATCCCAAGCCAGCAGTGACTGAACAAAGATTTGCACAGAGTAATTATAATAATTGCACACTGAAATATTCTGCATAGGAAGCAGTGATGTGCTGAATTTAACAAGCATGGCATTAAATGGACTATTCAAGAAAACAGAATCACCCATTTACACACAATGTAAATATGTTTTGCCCGGTTTGCTTTTACCGTATTAAATAATATAGTGTGAAACAGCCTTTTCATATTCAGGTACCTCATACATCTGTTTCTCTTTCTGGTCCATTCCAAAAAATTATAAGTACCATTAGTTTATATGTAATTATGATGAACCAAATTATTATGATAGAATTTATAAGGGTTGTACTGACATGAAATGGCAAAATGCTTAACCGCACCTCCGCAAACAAAAGCAGAAATTTGCACTTGACTAAATGCAACTAAAGTTAAATGTTAAGTTTCACTTATTATCAAGTGAACAAACTTATTAGAGTGTTCTGGAATAAATCAAACCACATTCACTATAAAAACAAGTATATTTTTGCATGTAAAAGGAGAAAATGTCCGGCAGTAATATGTTAATCAGCAATGGGAGACCTTTTTAGCTTGTATGGGTAGTAACAAAGATGCATGATGGGTAATTAACTGTTTGCAATAATAGAGAATATGCACTGTGGACTGCTTCTAACTTCCCTGCTAGAGATAAAACGAAAAGGATGTTCACACATTTAAAAAAAGAAGTAATTTCTTAAAGGAGTTTGGTGTTCAGTGAGATCATTTCTCAATTTTTTTTCTTTTTTTTTTTTTAAGGCTTATGTTGATTTTATTTAACCAGGATTTGTGCTTCATTTTGCAGATAGAAAAACAATCCTGGACGAATCACATTGAGCCATATACTGTAGTACAAAAAAAATTAAACGCTACATTTACACCAACAAGACAAATCAGAGGACAAATCATTCCACATATTGATCTGTGGAATAATTATATTAATATTTCTCTGTGTGGACTGTATATAAACTGGGTTACAGAGGCTATTCTTAAATTAATTCCACAGCCTAGATTTAATTTCTTTTTTTCATAACTTATTTTTATTTTTTACTTTTGAACCACGTGACCTACAAAAAAAAAACAAAAACATGAGCAATGGGATTCAGAAGCCGTAAGAGATTCTTCATAATAAACACCCACTCCTCTCCACGAAAGCTCTATTTACTTTGTATATTCAAACAGCGTGTAATGACCAAGGACCCGCTGTTAAATTATTCAGCATTAAAAGAAACTATGTCCCCAGGATCCTCTAATAGCTAACAATAGCTAAGGCTAAAATGCCTATTGTGTAAAAGACTCTCTGGATGCCCATTATGACAATATTGTTTTTATTTTTCTATCACAAAACAGTATTATATGAGGCAAATTAATTAGTACAATTTTAACATGTCTTGTATTATAGAGTCGTATTTATATCAGGACTGTTTTCTCTGTTTGTCATTAATATGCAGATTGTGTTTTAAAGGTCTGCATATCAGACAGAGAAAAAAAATGGCAGATAACAACAAGGTGACACCTGGTTAAATGTGGCAGCGTTGAGTGTTTGTGCTGAGATGTCGGTGAAATGATCAGAGTTTAATGATACTAAACAATCCCAACTCAAAAGTAATTCCAGCCTCATAGAGCACTTCTGATCACAGCCTGGTGACGTCCTCCCACTTCCTCCACACAGGAGGATGCATGAGAGTAGCACAATTCCCAGTCACACGCAACCGTGAAGGAACAGAGGTGGAGACGCAAATCCATAAGAAAATAAACAACTCCAAAATAGCATCCTCGGTCCATCACAGACAGCGGCGGCAGAGCAACCTATCATCATCTTATTAAAGGGTCCCATAGATTAGAATCACCGGGGCGGCATCAGAGGCAGGTGTCCCCACGGCGGGCGTGATAACACGCCGCCAGCCCCAGTAAACTCTCAGGTACCTGCTGAGGCAATCCGGGGAGAGGCCAGCTTGGAGCTCCTCTGCTTTGGTCTGGTCTGTGTGGGCTCAGGTTTGGAGGGCCCTGAGCGGTGGGGTGCCTCTTCTTCCACCGGCTGCCTAAACGCAGACACACACACACACGCTGGATGAGAAGCAGGGACGACGACGATGCTTCCTCCTCTTCCCTCTCTGCTCTCTCACGCTGCTGCATGGCTGGGCTGCAGCCAGCTCGCACAAACCCCGCTTTCACCTCATCCAGATAAAGCACATCAGTGATCATTGAGTGGAATAGTCTGCTTTCATGGTGCTTGCCTGGTCTTGATGCGTTGGGAGGCAGATTCACAACACTTTAGCGCTACACTTTGCACATAATTCCCCATCACTGCTATTTGACAAGCCTGCTGAGAGCGTACAGAGGAATTACTGTCATAATGTTTGTTTTTATATGCGTAACACATGTCTAATAATGCTGCAATCTGTTTTGATCTTATACTGATTTATTTGGCTTAAAAAGGAGTCAACTGTGCTGCAACAGAGTGTAAGTGTCAGCTGGATGTATCCTTCAGCTGGATTTCTTTCAGTTACATTTGAAATTCATTGTTGATTTTGTGATTGCTCCATCAAATATGTGCTATAATAGAAACTGCATTTCCTGGGCTGATGAGATAAGGTTACTGAATCACCCGTGCTGAGCTCATCAACGACATATGCAGACGTGCACACACACACACACAAACACACGTGCACATTTCCCTTTGTACAACTGCAGTACGTCTCGATGGATTTCTTTTCCCTTTATGCACATTTTCATATGGGCAAACAGGGGATATTTTTTTTTTTTTTGGGATTTGTGTGATTTTCTTTTAACCTGTTTTTGTTGAGTGAGAATTGTATTATGTATTGAATATGTTTTTGTTGTGGAGTTCTTCTTAAATTAGAAATTCATTGTAAAGCTCAGGAATGCATCAACGATGATACAAAGGCAATAAAATCACAAGATATTAATAGACATTAAAAAATCAATATTCTTACCCTGAACCACAGCGCGTATTAATTGCACACCTGTGTTTCTTTTATAGCTGTGTTCGAACAAGAATAAGGCACCGGTTTGAAGGATCCAAATCTGCATCGGTTATTTGTGTCCATCCTGGTTACTGAGGTAGAAGA
>JAPTHA010000012.1:11582116-11617307 GCA_029814585.1 Gymnapogon annona | reverse complement strand
ACAAAATGTGAATTGAATTGAATTGAATATACCTCCACGCTGCCTCTTTCTCCCATGCATTTCTATAGAGCTCGGCACAAAGATAGTACTGTACATCTGGAATGCAACTTTTGTCATCTGTTAAATATAGGCTCGCTCTGCTGCTGGCTCGCACAGCTCGGGGCTCCCTGAAACATGGAAATCAAATTATTCTACGTGTATATGACCTTGTTGCGTGCTTCACTTACAGGTTTCTGTGAGCAGATAGCACATTTGCACTTATTTGAAATGGCTGGCAAATTCACTTTAATTTAGCACACGTTAAACATCAACTGACTGTGCTGCATTTTTGTTCCAAGCCTGAAGAAATGGAATTTTTGCTTTATTTTAATTGTTGATAACCTCCTTGAATTTCACATTTCATGTATATTAACCGTAGAACATGACGCTTGGAACCCGTGCAGCTCAACTAATGCTATGACGATTATTCATGGAGGTTGCAGGAGATTTAAGATGCCATAGGCAGCCTGCATCCAGCCGAAAAGATAAGTTGAAATAACTATCGATTGTGTCTTGTACATATGACGGTTATGAGGGGCATTGGGAGTAACTGGTTTCAAGAGGTGATTACTAATAGTCTTTGGTTTTCACCATTACAGAGAACAGGCTATTTTCTAGGGAGGCATTCATTTTTGTGCATTGAACTTTTTTTTTTTTTGTAAGAGCGTATAGTCTTATTTTTACAGTAATGTCACAGAAAAAGGCCACAGAATATTACGTTAATAATCGAGCTCAGGTATCACTCAAGAAATACTTGTGGTATGTGCATTTCTTTTTTCCCTGCTTCGTCTTTTCCTCGCCTGAATGTGCATATTTCTGAAAGTTCATTCATAATGGGACCAAAGAGCTCCAGTAGCCAAATGAGTTCACCAGTAGCGGAGTGGGAGGGGAAGCATGGGGCAGGATGGAGGAGGAGGGGGGGCACCCAGAGAAGCGGGAAATGTGTGTTGAGTCTGTGTGTGTGTGTGTGTGTGTGACTGGAGGGGCGATAGCGGTGTGGGGTGGGGGGCCGGGGGTCGGACGCACAAAAGCTGTCTGAATGGAGCGCATAATTGCTGTTAATGCCAGGGCAATGAGAGCAGCGACAGTTCCTGGTTAGATGTCCAAACAATAGTGCCCCTAGGCTTCACATTTATCTTCCCGTAAGAAAAAAAAAAAAGAAAGTGGGGACTGAGTGGAGAGGAACACAGATTGGAGCAGGCAAGTTTCAGTTTTCAGCTACGCTTGACATGCAGGCATGTTGTGTGTGGTTTCTGGCTACAAATCCACACACACACACACACACATACACACACACACCACACCCGTAGCCCACCCTCTCCTTCCGTCATGTTGCTCTCCGTGCTTCCCACCCTCATCGTCATCAAAAAAAAAAAAAACAAAAAAAAAATCGCCCTTAAAGCTCTGTGTGAGTGGGTCGCTGCTGTGACGCTGGAGGAATTCTGGTGGTGCCGGCCTTCTGTTTGGATTGTGGAGTGTGTTTGGGAAGGGTCAAAGTGCACTAGAGCTGACATGGTTTTTGTTGAGAAAGGAGCTCCCCCCCTTCTTCAACCCCCCACCCACCCCCACTAACTTTTTTTAGTCTTCATTGGATTTTTTTTGTGTGTGTGCGTGTGTTTTTTTTTCTACTGTTTGTGAATATATGTGTGCGCACGCAGGGAGGAGGAGCCACACAGCCATCATAGCTCTTAATGATCATGTCGAGCTAGATAATGACTAGCCATGCCAGTGTGCACTGAACACCTGTGGTACACCAGCCTTTTATAGATGTGGTAGAATGCTCTGGAACGCACCACAGAGGAAGAATCCCATTCACGATAATGTCTTTTTAAAAAAACATTGAGATGTTTTTCCCCTTTCTTTGCTTGCATTAATAGTCAGATAACACAAGAACGTCATGTGCTAATCACAGTTTTTCAGCTAAATTGCAAATATACGCGCTTGTGACAGTTTGAGCCCCCGTTCTGCAATGTTTTCATTCTGCTACACATAAATACTATTCTAGTTTACGAGCTTAGGATGTCCAGTATATTATGCAAATGCATTTTTTTTCAGCTGCCTTGTTTTGTTCCGAGTTTGCATCTCCAGTCTTAATGCTGTCAAGAGAAATTCTGTATGCAGATAATCTGTTCAAAATGGCTCAGATGGGATGGAGGCACTTTGTGTGCGCTAAACACATAATGCAGGAGTTTAAGGTGATAAAACTCCAAGCAGTGTATTTTTGATCTACTAATTAAACTTTTAATTGTAGTGGGATAAGCTCCAAGGAGTGCATGTGATTGTGCGCGTTGAGGAAGCGGAGTGAGTGCACTAATGAGGTGATCGTCTGCTTGTTTGTCTTAAAGGTGCTGGATTCATAACTCCCTGCAAAAGGTGAGGGAGGTTTTAGAGTGCAGGCAGAAATAAATTAATCTACTAATCTGCGGATTATGCTAGGATTTGGACGGAGTAAAAAAAATGTTGGAGAGATTACTTAAAAATGCACAAGGCTAATAAAATGTAACCCCTTTACCCTGACATGCAGTGTGGAGCTGCGTTAGATTCCCTTCTTTTTTTTTCTTTTTTTTTTTTGTTGATGAACTCATTCCAGTGCAAAACAGATTAAGATTAAATTCCCATGTTAGCTCTTTAACCAGCTGTTAGAAACCTATTTACACACAATAATAATGCGGCTCTTGTAAAGAGACAGCTGTCAACTTGTGTACTGCACTAGATAACATTTCATGTGAACAGATTGTCGCATCCGCACATGGCCTATGCTTAGCACGTGAGCGTTGAATTTCCAGCCATTGTGCAGGTAATGGTGGGCAGAGTGCATTAATTTATTGTGTTCCAAAACCCAGCATTAAGAAATGTGAGGTATACATTTTTTTTTGTACATTTATTCACATCTTGCTTTCTATGCCATGTACTGTTGAGGTGTAGATTTAGATTAGATTTTTTTCCAAGTACATGTATGGGCATTGTTTTAGTACATTTTTAGTGTAGTTGTTTTTTTTAACAACAAAAATAAACAGCCACCACCATCAACTTGTGTATTCATTCCACTCCAGTGAGAGGCCGGCATGTCAGCGGCGTTCAGGGTCAATTCCAAAAGTGAACAAATTGACTCACGGCACTGAGTGAATTGTCAATTGCCTTCCTCCCTGAGGGGTCAGAGTGAATAGAGTGTCTTGTTTGGACAACTGTCCTGAGGTGAGATGAGTGGCCTTCACTGACCAGCCAGAGGGGACCGACAGACAGGCAGACGGACAGAGGAACCAAATGAACAGGCTGACAGGCAGGGGGGAACGTGACACTCTTGAGGTGGAAGACAATGCAATCTGGTCACCCTTAAATTGCCGTGTGATTGAAATAATGACCTGCAGTTCACCGTCGCAGGCTGATGGTGTCAACTACCGAGGCAACGACACAGGGAGGAAGTAATGATTGTGGTCTTTCTGTAATAAAGCTGAGCTGAAGTGGCAGTTGATTTAGTGGGTATCTGAGTTAAATATTAAATGTAGATTGTTGCTCCACTTGCCCCTGTATTAAGCTTCCTCAGTTTGGCACAGGGGGGTTCGAGGGTTATTATCCAACATCCTGGTTTCTGTAATGATGGGTCAGGCCTCAAAATGGGACATGAGTCTTCCTCCAGCAGTTTCCTCACTTCAGGACACAGAGCAAGACTGAATTTCTAATTTGGCGTATAAGATACTTAAGTGGGGCACTTGTAGGCAATATATTGGATAATATTTGTTATTTAATGTATTATTAAATAATATAATTCAGTAGCAGTTAACGGATATAATTCTTCTCTACAAACCCAGTTGTTTGTTATGCCTTAACATTTATGTCAAAGCTTAGTTTCTAATGAAATGTTCCTCAAAGCTGTTCAGTCATTATGAAAATTGAGATTAGACTGGCATTAGTAAGCAGGGGTGGCCTGTGTGTCATGTGATGTACGTCACACTGCACTTTAGAACTTGGACAGTTTTTATCTATTTTATTGCCCCTTGTATCTTTACTGGCCGCCACACTTTGCATATTTCAAATATCAATAAAGATAAATTTACAGCTTTGTCATTTAAGGTGGCACAAAGTTGTTGGGATTTTCAGGATGGATCCATGACAGACGTGCTCAACTACATTCTTACAAAAGTAAATCTCTTTCTGGGTGTGTGGTCAGCATGGATTTAAAGTAGCAGCACAGGGGCTCTGGAGTATTTCTGTTAGATGAGTCCAGTTTTGCATGTGTATAAAAGCCCTTTGTCTACTCTGGATGACCCTTCTTCTTGTAAGGCCTGTATCTGTCTCTGCTCAGGCAGCCAGGCCTGCAATGAGGATGCAGCAGCTGGCCGGGGCCCAGGCACAGGAATGCTGTGTGTGCTGTTTAAACAGTGGCTTGTCTCAGTGCAGGCCTGGAGGAGCGGAGGGAAGGAAGTTGCTGCATGTTTACATAGCTGAATTGTCCTGTGGGCCCCCCCAGTGTCTAATGCACTTCTGTTCAAACATTCACAAGTGTGGAGATGACCCCCGCTGATGTCGATGTTCACAGCACTGCCTTCACTCGACCTGTCTGCTCTGTCTGTATGTGTGTGTGTGAACAATAAAAAACTCCTACTGTGGGTGTTTGCTGCTCTAACCTGGAGGCTTGGATGGTAAATGAAAAAACAAAAAATTACAAAGCTCAATTTACCACAGGGAGACGCATGGGAAAGGCAACAAACACACACACACGCACACACAAAGATATCCAGCCAGATGAAGATGCCGAAGGCCCTTCATTGGTCTGACCGAGGTTCTGTCCAACAAGGAGCCAGACATTGACATACAGCGCAGTCGTCAAGCTAATTGTTGTTTGAATTACCTGTTATGATCCGATGACAAATCTCTCATACTCTTGCCACCAGAGCGGAAAATGTATCCGGGGATTGGCATGATCTTTGTGAGTGTGTAAACCCGGCTTCAACAAGATGGATAAATGCAATTATTGGACAGACCTGGAGAGGAGAAAATCCATTTAAAGTCCGTAAAGCTAAGCAGGGGCCGTGGTTAATTCATTTGGCCAATTTACGGGTGATGTACGAGTGTCAGGGCACATTAGTCAGGCGGGGGAGAGGTGAATGTGTGGTGGCTCTGTGGGGTGGATGGATGTGAGGGGTGTATTTTTTTTCCTTGGGTGGGGGGGGTTGTTGGTAGATGTGAAGATGCTCTATGGTTGGAGTGTCCTTCCTAGAGAACTAGTTCTTTGCTTCCCATATTCCCTCCCCCCGTTTTTTCTGCCCTTGCTATCTCAGCAGACAAAAACAAATGGAGCCTGGATGTGAAAATGATAAAAAGATGCACTGAGCACAAGGAAGCGGGATTGCTTTGCAAATGAGGTATGGAAACGTGGCTGTGGTCCACTGGGCAGCAGAGTGAGAACCAGTACAGTTGTCTGTGGCAAGAGCTCAATTGGGTTTATCATCACCTAAATATCCCGTGTGTTAAATAGAGACTTTTTCTATACGTGGCCACATTGTGACCAGTCAGTAATTAAATGCCCTCTAAGAGCAGACCAGCAGTCTAATTTCAGGTTCTGGTGTCAAATAATCTCTCACCGCAACTGCCAGTTTCACCCCCTCTTGCTTTTTGTTCTGTTGACATAAAAGTGCATCTGTTGCTGTAAGTGTCAGTGTGACTTGTATTTGTGTTTATCAACTCTTGCGCTGCTTTGACATTAGATGGCTTTCCTCTGCTTAGTCTGTTACACAGCCTTTGTCTCACTGCAGCAAAACCACTCAACGGTTACACAAGCTGAGCGGTATGCAAAAACGGTGGTTAGAGCATAACCGGGTGGGTGAGAGGCATTGAGGGAAGCTTTGGTTTACAGCTCCAAGCCGCAGCTTGAATCAGGGCACGGTTTGCTATCAGACAGAGAGAGACATGAGAACCTAAGACCTCTCTCACTATGATACTGATGCTTTTTAAGTGGTTGGGATCATACTTAAGTGGCTCTTGGTTCAGTAGATTTGGGTTGGCAGTGTGTGAATGTGTGTTCGTGTGGCAGAAGCCGCGTGTGTGTTAGCATTTGTCACCTGACTGCCAGGCAGCCGTTCTCAGGAAACCAAAGTCAGTGTGAATGCCGAGGCTTGTCAAAGACAGGTGCCAGTGCTGCCGCCCATGCCTGCCGGACAGCAGCTGGCGGAAGACCGTAAGGAACCACAGTCACAGTGTGGGCCATCAAGAGACTGCATCAGATTAGATTCTCTCTCAGTGATCAAATGCGCAGGCCTCAGTGCAGTCCTGTGGTTTAAGGCCAAACATGTCATATGCATCCGTGCATGCATCTTCAAAAGCCCCTGGATGTGCTGTACTTACTTTCTGAAATCTTGTCTTTAAACTTTTATGTGTAGACCCATTTAAGCGCTCTGAAATAAACTTGTTGCCCATAAAATCTGTTTTTGCCTTATGAGTTCTGTCAATAATGCGCAAACTTAAATTGTGTGTATGGTGTGATTGTGCAAGACTTTTCAGAGTTATCCACAGCCCTGACAAACAGAATATTATGCAAATACCTCAAGAGAAAATGATCTTTTTTTGTGGTGAGATTTTGAAAGAACTGAAATTGCGTTACAAATACGGCACGACAACGTGCTGCGTGTGGTCGGCACATCTGCACACGTGCACCCATTGCATCATTGGGGATGTGAGATCTGCCTTGTGCTTGTAAGAGACAACCACAAAACGCTTGTAGTGGCTTTCAGTGTTAATATCGAGTGGGTAGATTTCATCAAATAGTTTAGTATTTAGTAGAATGTATGACATATAATTTTGACTTAGGTGTGAATGACTGAAACATAGTGTTTTCAACGCAGAGCAACTGTTAACAAAATGATCTTGTAAAAATCCCCATCTAATAATGTCATATTGTCTCTGGCTCCCTGCAGCACTGGAGAATGTTGTGGTGTGAAACAACAGTGTAGCCTTGCTCCCAAGTAGAGGAATGGCACAACCATACAGATGGACAGGAAACCTCCCCCTGTTTCTCAGGGTACAGGGGTTGTGGATGTGGCTGGGAGCCATTACCGTAAGCCCTCCGAGCTTTCAAGGGGAGTTCCACATATATCCGTTCTTCTCATATGCTACCCTTGCCTTTGAGATGACTTTGAGTGCTCCGGTCTAAAAAGGCTGCTCTGTAAATATGCAGATGTAGTCATCATGCGCTCCTGATATGCTTGTTCGCTTCTTCCCAGATGCTTACCCACCCTCATGGGAGAACAACTGCTGTTTGCTGTCTATAGGCCAGCAAAATTCTTCCCCCCGACGCATAAAAAAAAAAAAAAACTTGTGGAAGTTTTCTATATGCTCCCACAGATCATTTTACATCAGTAGACGTGCCTCTCAACACAACTGTTCCCAGTTAGTGGCGAGCCGCCAGTCTTATTACGGCCACCAGCAGGACAAATGTTTTTCACTACAACTGTTATGTACTTTTGTACAGTGTGGCTTCGTTGTCAAGTTTTTCCCCACCATGGACCCACTTGTTAATCTTCTTTCCCTTTTGGTTTAACAAATCTAGCTGTACTTTATGCAGTCAACTTCTGGCTACTTGTGGGATGAGACATAACAGTGAGGTTTAATTTGACACCCATAGGCACATGTGGGAAGTATAGAAAATGAAATATGTTACCCAAAAGCACCTCATCAGCAGGAGAATTTATAGGTTTTCAGGCCAAAGCATTATCTTTTTCAGGAACCCAGTTTTGGTAATTGAGTTAACATTAGTGGTAGACCTCGCACATTCAGATATGATCTCACTGAATGCAGTTTATTCCTGACATTAATGAGGCCAGGCAGTACAGTTAATTTGCTGTTATTTATCTCTGTGGTAATGTTAAATCATAAGCAGACTGAGAGAGGAATCACTAACAGTCAGTGATGAATAAATCGCACAAACTCAGGGCTGAACTTAAAGAATATGCTGTTTCTTGGCCCGGCTAGGTTGACTGTTGGAGCTCCCTGGCCAGAGATTGAGATGCTGTGGTCGGAGACGCTGGGAAAGTCAACCTCTAATTGTTCACAGAAGCCATTGGCAGGAGGAGCTGAGAAATGATGAGTGAGGCATTGATGGGGGTGGGTGCTGAGATGAGACCGCTCACACTTGCTGTTTTTTTGGGGTTTTCAGGAAAGTAGGCAAACCCACTGGGATGGTCCCCGGTGACAAACTTGTTGTCCTATATGAGGGGGAAAAAACCCTAGAAAACCCAAGTCTTTTTTTCCCCCTTGGCTCACTTTTAAGAGACAGACACTTTCTTCACGTTTTAAATTGGCCTTGTCATGCGGTTTCCTCAGCTGGGCTGCCGGGAGCCGACTGTTTCCACACAGACCAATGTTCTGTACCAGTTTTGGTTTTGAGAAAAATAAGGGTTTGTTTTTTCTGGCGCTGATCATTATTGTATTAAACTTCCTTTTTTTTTTTTAAAATGCTAACACTGTCGTACGTCTATGTTCTTCCTGCCATTTTGATCTGTGTTACAGTTACTTGGCAAGGGACACATCTGTCTCTGCGTCCTAACACTGCTGCGACCCAACCCTGCAACCCCCTACCCCCCCACTTGTAGCACAAATCCAGTTTTTATTTTGTTTTCAGGCCATCATTTAGCAAATAACATCAGTAATGATTCAATTGGGCATAAACTAATTGAGAGGCAGCCTGCTTGCCATCTGTCTGGTGAGATTACTACTTTCTGTGGAATTAAACGTGTGACCTTGTGGCTGTGGAGGGAGGTACCATTGGGCAGTCGTCACCAAAGAGCCAGGCCGTCTTATTTGAAGTCCGGGGTAGGCTGGCAAGGAGGTGGTAGTGGGGGGGTGCGGTTTTAACAGTTTAGCCTAGTTGCTAAAGATAGCGCAGGCTGGTCTGAGTTGAGCTTAAGTGACAGTCTCTTTTACATGGAGGTGTCCTGTGTGTATATGTATTGACACATGAATAAACTTGTGTCAGAGCTGAAATCACCGAGCCTTAGTCAATTTGGTGATGTGACGGGATCCCTGCTGAAGTCCGAGTGATCCCTGTGTGCATGCAGTGTAACCAAGAAAGAAGCAGGGGCCCAGGAGAGTGTGTATATGTTTGTGTGTTAGGTCACAACAGGCTGAATAGAGGCTGCTGTTTTAACTCTGGTTTTATGTGTGGTTTTGTTTGGACTCCTGAGGTTTGGTTTCCCTTGGACAGTGTCCAGAGACTACAAGGCCTGCTTCTCCTCAGCTCTCCTGCGAGGCCGACGTGAAGGGCCCTGCAAAGCGCGATGATTGGATTTGAGTCCTGATCTGGTTGTTTTGGTTGTAAATAGACATTAAAGACAGGGTAGATGGTGTGCTAATGAGTCTTTGTGTCGGGGTGTGTGTTTGTGTGGTGTTCCAAGCTTTATCATCTGCATCCTCCATTGTGGTGTCACCCACCCAGTTAAGAAGAGGAACTAAAGCCCGAGTAGTATCTTGATTCCACACAGTGTTTGTGTGCAGAAGGCACTGAAGTCACAACTGAAAAAGACATCAACATCGTTTACTCGGCGTGGGCTAGATGCTGTCTTGCAATACTTCCGCCCAGAGCTCGGAAAAAATCCCTCTTGTTCCCCTAAACAAAAATAACCATTTTAATTACTATGGTTGTGCTGTGCTGCAGCCACAGCACGGCTGGCAGGACAGGGCTGAGGTGGCACCGGCCACTGGGGATGGGGACGAGGCCTGGGCCGGCCTCCAGGGAAATTACAGTGTGGTGTGGAGGAGGGGGGGGCTGTTACTTGCCTCCACTCCCTGCTGTCAACCCGAGAGCTCATGCAAGCAGCAAGCTAGCTCCTCTCGTTTTCATCCTCCTCGCCCTCTGGAGATAATTGGACATGTACTCCATGTAAACAAGGTTTTAGTTTCAAAGTTAACTTTTATTGTTTCAGTCAGTAGACCTATATGTATCTGTTGGACATGCAGGAAAAATAAAATGTAGTTTTTTTTATTATTTTAAATAACATTTTTAAAGTGGGCTTCATTTTCAGATTCTCTTGTTTCATACATTCGTATGCCTCTGTTTTCTCTCTAACCTCTTCAGCCATCTCTTTCCACCTCCCTCTCTCTCCACACCAATCCCTCCTCTCTCCCCTCTTTCAGTATGTGCTCTGATTACCTCTCCAAACTGGCAATAAGTTGATTGCTTTACAGAGATGATGTAAGCCTCTGCCCTAGGGTACATCAGGTTGGATTTCTCCCGCTTTATCTTGTAAAGCCTAAATTAACAGCTGGTTTGGTTGGAGTTCTCCTGGATCTGACTAAAGGATTAGGCTTGGTTCTCATGCGAGTCAATCCGGTTTGATTTATTGCAGGTCTATCAAAAAAGATCAATGGGAGTCCTTTTGAAAGTAAATCCTTAATCGCTCTTTGCACTTACGTGTCATCATTGTGAATTTTTTTCCTGCCTTCTCTCTTGTGCTGTCTCCTTTCTCAATTTCTCACTCCCTGATTCTTATTCTTTCCTTAACACCCCTGCCTGGCTGTTTTTTGTTTTTTTTTTCTCTTTCTCGATCCTTTTGCACTCCACCCTCCCCAATCCTTGGTGGAGACCTGCCTGTGTTGGTTGTTTCATGGTGAATTGGTGATAGATTTTTCGATGCTCTCATTAGTTTTCATCGGTTTAGGGGAGCGCCGAGCCTGGCTTTAGCATCCTCTGGTAGTGATCACAGCCAAAATGTGAATCCTACTGCTCTTGTTTTGCCTTCGCCCAAACACATAAATGATGCCCCATCTTTTCTCAACATTAGGCTTGTCACTCACATCTGGCTCCCGGTAACAAGGAAGAATTCATACGTTTCCCCTCTCCATTGCCTTGGACTTCCTTGTCAATATTAGTGAACACAGGCTCCCCCGCTGAAGCCGAAGCAGGCACGCTGGTGAATGTGAATACGAGAGCACCCTTGAGGATGTTCATGTGATAAGGCCATACTTGTTTATTCTGGAAATTATGCCACTGTTGTAGTGGAAGTTCATGTACGGGTCACTATTCCTCAAAATTAAATTGATGATTTCACCTGCGGCAAACCTTTTGTTATTAAATGTCACATCCCTGCTTCTTGATTTTACAAAAGTTGGCAATTTGATGAAATGTCAACCTCAAAATATCTTATTTGGACTGATCTGTCTCTTAATATTTTTATGTGCTGCCACTTTCTGCTTTTTCCTTTATGTTGTCCAGACCTAAATGTTGTTCATGCTGCCACATTTTAGTCATGCGCAAAACTTATTCCATTAACATAACCCTTACTTTCTGTGATCTCTCGAATTGGGGATACTGTATGCTTCTTTTCTTGCACATTCAAGTGCTCATACTTCCCTGTCGACAAAATGATATAACACTCAAACAACACCCTGCTGCATATTTTCTTCCAGACATTCGTAAAGTGACCTGGCAGCTGCTAAGAACTGGGGGCTGGGGGTGAGAGGGAGGGGTTAAGATCTTGCAACGGTCTATATACTTCCTTCTACTCCAGCTCTCATTTTTCCACTCTTTTGTCTCACTTTCTCTTATTTCTCCAACAACAGGGCTTATTATATGTTATCTCCACCAGTCCTTCACTCCTACTCCTTTTCCATATTTTTTCCACAATCTCTCAATATGAAGAATGTCAGCGACTCTGCAACTCGAAGAGTACAACCGATAGCACAGACTGCAGGGCTAAACGGATGGATGAACTGTCTTGATGGTTCCAGTGATTTTTTTTGTTTTTTTTTGTTTAAGATTTTGTGGCAGGACAGCATATCAAGAAATTCTTTGACTCTCTGCCTATGTCTTTGGTTGTGTGAATTTCACGGGGCAGAGGGAGGTCAAAGAGGCTGTGGGCCGATCGATGTCAAATTCAGGTGTGTCCTCCTGGCATACTCTGCAAACTGGCTGGCTGGCAAACCTGGGCTAAGAGGTGTAGGAGGGACTGTGGAAGGGTGGGTGGAGGCTGGGTGTGTGTGTGTGTGTGTGTGTGTGGAGGGGGGTTGAGATCGACGGGATACGTGGGAAGGAAGGGCTTGCTGTCAGCCAGCTGGACCTCTTAATCCTACAGCCTTGGGGAAAGGGTGTGTGAGTCTCTGTGTGTATATGTGTGGATTGTGTTTGTCTCGTAGAGATTTGTCAATTTTAGCACACCTCTGCTCCACTCTTTGGCCCAGCTGAGCCCACAATATGTGTGTGTGACTGTGCGTGTTGTTGTGAGTGTTTGTGCTCCGGTGAGAGACAACCAGGATTTCATGTGCACTGTGTTTACTGTAGTCCTCGCTTTAACGGCGCACTGTATATTTATGTTGAGACGACACTGCCTCTCAACCCCTTGATGTTGGAGAAGCGCTGGGGGTTGGTGTGAGGTGGAGGTGGTAGTGATGGTGGTGGTGGGGTGGTGGGTTGTCCCATGTTGCTGGTTGAGGAATGGGGGATGAAGGGGAAGTTGTGAGGGCAACAATCGCTGCCAGCACGCCGTGCTCCGCTCTGCCCCATCCCACTCCAAATCCCTGCCTTCATGTCCATCTCTTTGTAAAAAACAAAACAATTGCCTATTCTGCAAGACCCGTGTGTATTCGCCTAATTCATCTCTGTCGTGTAATTGGCTGATTGCATCATCCCCTTGTCAGTCATCAGACACAAAACATACTATTTAGCCACATTCCATGCTAGGTTCCTCAAATTTTTTTGCTCCCCAGCCTTCTCTCTCTTTCTCTTTCTGTCTCTCTCCCTTTTGGCGTAGACTTTTGCATATATCACAGGCTGGCAGGCTAAGAGCTTGGGACTTCCCCACGCCACACTCCAAGCCTTTGATCCTTTGCTTTGGAGGTAACATCAAACGGAGAGGCATAGAAAGGCAGCTACTACTGTGAAGTTCAATGTTCAACTTGATGGCTTGGCTGAGGGCTTTTTTTTCCTCTCTCCTCCCCCCCTTTCTCTCTCTCTCTCTCTCTCACTCTTTCTCTTTCACCTCCCTCCTTCCTCTTGCTGCTCCCCCGTTCCCTTCGCTGCATCCCTCAGCTGACAAAAACACACAGTTTGTAGCCAAGGGTTTTTTTTTGTGCCTCTGACCTAACCTCCATAGAACCTATCTGGCATAAAACAAGACCTCCTCCCTGTAAAAACTCAGATATACAGATGGCGTCCACAAAGATTCTGTCGATTGGTTTCTGACGATGTGGTAGCTGCTGGCCTTCCCCCATTCAGTCTCTTTCTCCCACTCTCCCATGGATAACATGCAGCATCCACTATTGCAGCTGGTTGCATCAATGCCAGACCAACCCGTTGCGGCAGCGATGGCGTATAGGTGAGCGAGGAGGGAAAGGGCAGCGCAGCACATTGTTTTCCGCATGCCCTCTTTGTATGGAGCCATCCCTGCTTTTGCCTTTTTCTAAATATGAGAAAAGGGGCTGCGATCAAAGCGGGAGAAAGACCTTCTTTCTGCTCTGCTTTTTCTCAGGTGCTTCAGTTGCTATGTTGACACTAGGCTTATGAAGCTCACAATCATTCGTTCATGAGCAAAGCAAACGATTTTTTTTATAATGAACGCCCCCACAGAATCCTGATGCAAACTCCCCAAATTAAAGAAGCATCGGATGAAACAATGCATTGCAGGTCAAAGCCAGCCTCCTCTGTGGTGTTGTCAACTGTATTTAAATGACACAGACTTGATAAGGCGATCCAGAAAGCTGAGGTGCTCCACTAAATGCTTTTTCGTCTTTTATGAGCTTCCCTGTCTGACTGAGCCAATTAGCAAAGGCGCATGGCCTGCTTTTCTTCTCCTCTTTCTCTCTTTTTACCCTGCTCCAACTCTCTTTCTAGATAGACGCTCTCTCTCTATCCTGCTCCTGCACACACCAAGCACACGTTTGGTGTATCATTAGCTTAGTGTGCGGGGAGGCATGCGAGTCTAGGCTCTCTCTTGCCTTATCTCCATGTCAATCACAGCGTGTGTGTGAACATCAGTTGTAATGATCTCCATCCAGCCTGTCGGTGCGTGTTAGCGCCTGGCTTCTCTCGCCCCCGGAGCAAGCCGTTCCCTTGCTAATAGATGCAAAATTAAGCTGATCAATAGATGGCCTCAGCTCATTATTGACACGTTATCGCGGCGTGGGATTTTTTGTCCGGGGGTTCTATATAGAGATAGCTGGAGATGCAAGGCGGGAGGAAAAAAAAAAGTTAGCAATCTCCTCCAAATGGCTCTGGCCACTTTATTTCAACCTTGCACTGTTATCTTACATTAAGCTAATTTATTCTTACTCAGTCCTGTGTGTGTTATGTTTGAAATGTGAAAACCAGTGTCTATTTATTACTTGTCTACTTGGCCTGTGGAAAGAGTAATTACCTGCTCAGTTGTAGGAAATGAGATGGAGACTTTGTAAAACGCCATATTAAAGATTCATCAATAATTGGCATGTGTTCTGCTGTTTGTGTTGTGGGGGGAAGAAGGAGTATGGGGGGGTGGGCTCTTATGCACGGATCACCACGTGATTGAGCTAAGTGGTAATTAACCGTGAGAGAGGTGTGTGTTTGGAGCTATGTGTATGTATGAAGATGCAAGTGCCACGGTGGGCCAGGGAGGGAGGAGGAAGCGCATAGGGTAAGGTGACGGGTGCATCGCTGGCAGAGTTGATTTGGAGGTGAGTGCTTGGGGCATGTGGTCAGGTTAAGGGGACAGAAGGGGGGTTAGAAAGATAGCCTCCCACTCTGGCCCGAGCCATGCTGCTGCCCCCCCGACCCTCCTCAGGTCTTATTGTCATGGAAGCATCTCCCATTTTAATGAGCCCCAGTAACCAAGCCCTTATTACTTATTTATTCATTAAGCCACTGTGGCAAAGCGGCAGTACCCCACTGTGTGAGTGTGCATGTAATTGCTTGTGTGGGAATTTTTTTTCTCCTCTCGTTCATGCACATTATCACAGTAAATACCATACCAATAATAATGACGTAGGTTTAAGCTAATTAAACCTGAAATAGATACTGTACAGGTGGTGAATTAGCCCCGTTCTTTGGTTTACAAATCCATAACCTGAAACCATATTTGAGATTTGAGTCAAAACCCTTAAATTCCAGAGCTTTACTTTTGTTGAAGGAAGGAGAAGGCCTCATGAATATGGAGGTTGAGCTGCTTCGAGGTCTTGTGTGCGAATCTAAAAGACAGAACAGAACAGGCTGAATGTTTGTTGGGTCGTATGATGTTTTTGTGAAGATTAATTGCCTGTTGGTATGTGTGTGTGACGCTTTCGACATAATGTTTTCTGATTGATGAATATGTGTAGGTGGGATTGTGTGATAGTTTGTAGTGTTCACACTGAACTATCGGAAGTCTCTGTGAAGACTTGGAGTGCACACATTCTCTCCCTCTGAGGCATGTTTCGTAGCTTCCTTATATCCAGTCTACCGTTTAACTAATTCATAGTGAACTCTCGCAGAACAAAACCAGACACCCAACATCAAGGGCAGCAATCAGCTCTCCTCGAGCACAATACCAAATACAGCATTCTCCAGCAGAAACGTGGGCGCTGCACTAGCTTACTTTTTTTCCCTCAGCAGAGCTCAACTGCTGTTCACCTTTTTAACTTTCCACTCCACGCCCCTAATCCTGCTTCCTGCAAATAAAGGTAAGCATGTAGGGAGCACAGGAGTTGCCCAACCTTTTCTGCTCCCAGCCCCTGACTGGCCTTGCGTAAGGGGCTTAGCCACACCTAGGCCTGTAGACGTGCCTATTCACCCCCCTGTAGCCTTTATGTAGGTCAGTCTGTACAAGACTCCCATTGGTCCAGAACCCGACATTTGCCCAATCAGTTCATCAGCTGGCTTTTAATGAAATGTGATTCGTCTACTGAATGTTGACGCTAATTGAAATACATAGAATATTTACACATGCACATATGGGGTTGGTGATAATAATGTTATGATATTTTTAATCATAGTTTTACTATGTATTATGACATTCCTCTAGATTAAATTAAGAAATGCTTTAGAATATAACCCTAATGCATTTCACAGTCATTCTATTGCATTGTGTGGAACTTCCGTACAAGAAGACTAACAACTGCCTTATAAGACAATGTTAAAAACAAAAGACTCAAAATGAAAATAAAACTTCTTTGAAAATGGAAGCTGTAAGTTTCTAAAAGACTAAAAAAAGGTCCAAATAAACTACAGTGTAGAAATGTTTGATTGTGGTGTAACTTCAGCTTCAGTACAAGCGAGATCTGTATTTTCAAGTTTTACTGGTTTCACCACTTTGGGTTTGCCCAAGTTTCGATAACATGGGAGGTAACTGATCATGAAATCACATGAGAATGCAGCTCTGATTCGGTTTATATTACATATGGACAGGTCACCTTGTTTCCACAGTGGAAACACTATGTGCCCCAAATATCTGTCACATTTCTACTGCACATGGTTTATACCGTCATATCACTGACCCTGTGTACAGAATTCATGCCAACAATAGGTAGATTTTTTTTATTTATTTTATTATCACACACAATTTTTTTTTAAACCATCATCCTGTTTTGCACGAGGATATCTTTGGCAGCTCTGGGAGAAAACAGATGAGTTTCCCTGTTGTATTTAGTAACAACGACCCGAAGCAAGTATATTTGTTAATTGTCTGGCAAAATATAACCATTTCCAATTATCAGATCTTCAGGGAAGAATTGTAATATGGAACCTCCTCCATTTGTCACCACAGTGACTATGGAAGCCACTGAAAGCTCATCACAGTCCAGGTTATATTTGTGTCAGAGTAAAAGAAAAGACAGCAAAAGGAAGTGTCGCTGAGATGGAAGAGCGGCAACACAACTCTGTGAAGCTGGAGAAACACCTGAAAGCAGAGGCATTCTGCAGCAGAGCCTGATGCTAAAGGTGCCAGAGCGCCTGTTCATTAGCGGGGCTGATGGAAGACTAGCCAGCTCCTGCTGGCCTTCACCCTCCCTGCCACTATTTATAGAGCAGCCAAGAGATACTCTTAATGACACAGGGAAAGGGACAGTGGGAAAGGGGGAGGGGGTGCAAAAGTCAGAAATGGAACGCTGTTTCTTTCTGAGACTTGTTGAGAGGTTGGTGTGACTTCAACTGCAGTCTTGTCACCCTTACATTTATTTGGAGAACGCTGAAATGTGTCTTATCTTCTCCATAGTCCCTCATCATCTAATCCATTTAATTAAAGTTGCTCTGTTTTTGATTTGCAAATTCCTCATCTTCTGATTGTCGTGTAAATGTTTTTGTTGACTACGTGTTTGTGCAATACTTTAAAACTTTCCGGTCAGTCAGCTGGTGTGTGAACAGCACATTTGTCCACACCTGCAAAGTAAACAGTGTCAGTGCAAAGCCATACTTATCTCATGAACCTGTGTTTACGGGAGCGAAACTCACTTCCAGAACAGGCCAGATAAAAGTCAAGTGTTCATAGACATAATGTCTAAAGAAAGGGCGCCATAACACGTTTGTTAAAGACTGCAAAACTGTGTAAGATATTTTAAACAATGGCAGTTTCACAAGCCTGTTTCCACAGCTTTATTTTAAAGAGTGTTAAGTCTGAGTAGGGTAGGGAGGAAGACGGGGTCAGATGTTCATTCCCCTTGTGGAAAGGCTTATATAAAAATGTCAGATTGACTTTTTCTACAAGAAATGGAGAGAAAAGGAGTTTCAGCTGGCAAGGGGAGGTGTGGAGGCGAGGTTTTGGTCCAGGTCGACGGCCCCAGTGCTGTCAGGGCCGGTAGAACCCCCAAGCGGTTCTGGCTTTGCAGTAAATATGGGCCCAGTGGACCCCTTCCTGCCCCAGGGCACACAAACCCCAGGCCTTTCCACATTCCACTTTTATTTTGCTGGTTGCAAAATGCCTCTGGCTATCAGAGCAGGTGGGGTATTTTTTCTTTAATATTTACTCATAAAATGTGCAATAGTACAACTAAAACAGTCATGATGGGCCCTCTGGTGTTTGCTAACTTTCTCCCAGTTCATCAAGGCATTCTTGCACTACTTCTTTTCATTGCACTGTAAAAGCTTTCTTTCAGAAAGTCTTATGCAAAATCAGACACTGCAATACATGTAGGATGGTGATTTTTCGAGATGAATATCAAAGGGGCTCTGCTACATTAATCTCATCCCTCCCTCAATTACACAAAAATGATTAGCTCCCCCGCTGCAAATACTGTGTTTCTATGAGCATGTGTTTGCTACTTCCCTTTGCTCCTGCAACTGAGGACAAAGCCCCAGCAATATCAGCAACAAATCAAGACAATATGCTCAGCTTTCACATTAAAAGGGATAAAATTGTAGTCAAACTGGATAGACTAATCTTTTAAGCTTTGTGCAGTTTACTTACAGAGCTTTGAATGGGCTCCTCTTACTAGCCTTGATCATTTAAGACTTAAATAAAGCTCTTTATAGTAGCAGTTTGATTAGTGTAATCTGCAAGCTGTCAATCCCATCTCTGAACGCTCTCCCAGTGGGGCTGCCGAGCCTGTCAACCAGAGGGTGTTCAAATATGAGCGAGTGTTGTTGTTCAGGTGTGTAAATAGACATGTGTACAGTATGTCAGGAGGGGTAACTGTGAATGTGTTATCTGTTTACACGTCAAGCTATGTCACTTCTCTGATATGATGAAGCCACAGATGGGCTGAACATCTACTGGGCTCTCTAGAGCAACACCCATTATCCATATGCTGACTCCAAACACAAGCTGCTATCTGTCTGTCTCTGTGTCTCTGCCCCCCACCCCACCACCACTTATTTTGCATGGCTGACATGGCTGGAATGCTTGATGGAGCCCCGGTGGTCCTCATCATCTGTCCCATGGTCCCCTGCTGGAAAGTGGACCAGTGTTTGGAGCCACATTGGCACATAAGGGACTATGCTTGTTTGATTGAGCTAAAGCCCTCTGCTCTTAATCCAAAACAAAATGAACAAGCCGTGCAATGGCTTCTGCTCCAGCCACCAGGCTGCATGTGATAAACATATCGGATAGGGGCTGGATGGAAGACGAGCCGCTTGCTGAGCAGAAATAAACACAACTATCCTGCACTTTCCCTGTCTGTCATTCACACTAAAAAATGTATGAGCAAGACTTTCTCCTCCTTCCTTTGTCAATAGCATGTATTGACGTTTGGTTAATGTTTGATAGCAAAAAATGGTTTATTTTTGGAGCATGCGAGTCATGCACTGGTACCAGGATGGAGTGTTTTGAGCCAAACTACTTCTATGCCAGCTTGCTAAATTAGTAACAACAGTGGTGGAAGGCTGGTGTGTGGACATGTGAGGATGATGTGTGAGTGCTCAGGATGCCCCTCCATTTGTCTCCAGCCTGCTTCACCTCTCTTGCAAGCTGTGACATCGGGACCAGGGCCTCAGCTTGTTGTCATTGTGATGACAGTCAGTGAGGATCTGGGTTAACACTCTCTAGCTCATAACATGCCAAACCTGAGAGCAGCAGCAGTCACTCACATATGGGTGAATGCACCGGCATGAAAGAAGCAGTGCTGGAACTTTTTACAGAAAAGACATTTAGGTGTAAATTGAATTAATCCATTTTATAACTGATTTACTAAGATTTGTTTGATTCCATAATCTTGCTATTTGATTTTACATTGAATATGCCTCAACCAGTTTAAGAACTAGATACCTTATCTGAGTCAAATGAACATAGAATGAATGTGGAGATCTTTAAAATGACATAAAATGGATTTTACTGATACCTAATGTTTGTGGTTCCGTTCATACAATACAAGATGGTGTTCCCAATCCAAAACAGCAAGATCAGAGATAAAAGACTCCAGAAACAAAGGACTTTTTTGTAGTATTCTTTTATTAATATTGTTTTAAGCATATTGCTGTGTTGATAATGTCATCTATATATGTATATACAGTGTGTGTGTGTGTGCGTGTGTGTGGGTGGGTAGTAATAAAACACTTTCTTGTGGATGAACGACCATACCTCCAACCCCAATGCCTTAGGTTTCCACAAACAAAATTCCATAATAGTATAAATTATGTGAAAATGAATGCAGTTTTTAACCAAATACCCACAAGACCACCACAACACCTAAGCCCCTCAGAAACATGACATTTCGTTACCAGATTCATTGTGTGTGTCTGTGTAATGACAATAAAGGAAGTCTAAACTTGGATAAAACCTTGGCTTTGGACATCTGGGCAAATAAAGACCAGCAATTTCACTGTCTTGGGAAGCATTTTCGAGCCTAAGCAATAATGAAAAAAAAAATCAACAACTAATCAATGTAGAATAATCGTTACTTGACGTTATAAATGAAGCCCACCCCCACCACAGTCCCCCTCCTTGTTCTTTGTAGAAGACAAGGAAACCGGGACAGCAAGAGTAAGTTCATCCTTCTGTAAGGATTAAGAGAACTCCCTTGTCTTTCACTTCATCAGAGACAATTGAGTCATTCAGCTCCCATTGTGGGGTTGGCCGGGCGAGGGATGGAGGGGGTGGGGGTGCACAGGGTAGGGGAACAGAGGGGAAGGTGGGGTGGGAGGCTGAAAGGGAAAGAAGGGGATAGAGAGAAGCCGTCTGCTGCACAACTCCATAGCATGAGCACGCACACCACTGGGTGGCTCCTACAGGGTGGGGATCTGTCAAGGGGGGCTGCTTAGTGTTTGTGTGGGGAATGGGTGGGGGGGGGGGCAGGAAGAGAGACACAGGAGAAGAGAGAGTTATCCTGGAACTCCAGTGCAATTTGTCACATTGGAATGGCTCTTGAGTTACCCGGGGGGCCCCCTCATAGCAGGAGAGTTTTCAGGTCGCAGAGTGGGGAAGCAGGGAGGGGCTTGGAGCAGCAGTGAGGGGTCAGAGGTCATGGCCTACTGAAGCCCAAGCGGCGCGTCCGTTAGCAGGGCAGGCTGGGAGGGAAGGAGGGAGGCGAGAGAGGGGAAAGAGGCCAAGAAGGGGGTGGTCGGAAAGCCCAGCGCTTGCCAGGGCTCCGTTTTCCTTGGCATGCTTGTAAAACCTGCAGGAGAGATTAGTGTGTGAGAACGTTTGCAATAGCGGAGCTGAAGTGGAGCCACTTGTCGGGGCATGCGCTCAGACACCCTCCCTCTCTCTCTAGTCTTTCCCTGTCCCCTCCGCCCTGTTGCTACAATGAGGGGTGTCACCTTCACGGTCCTTACCCACCTCCTCAGAATGTCCTTTTGCTCGACCCCTCTGCCTGCTGCAGCTGTGTTTGAATATTTGCACATGCGCACGTGATGGCTGGACTTTCCCATGACTGAATCTGTATCGACCACCCCCCGACTCCCACCCACCCAGTCCCCTCTCTCCAGCACTGGCCTGTCTTGTACCCCTTTTGGCATCCCTGAATTACCTCATCGATGACAGCAGCTCGGTCACTCTTCTCCTCTTTTACTGTTACAACCCCATCCCACTCCTTTCCACCCTCCCCTATCCTTTGCCTCAACTCCCTCCTTCATGGCAATTAATACCCTGTGTGGGGGGTCCATAAAAAACCCCCACAAGACCTCAATTTTGGAGATTTTTTTTTCTTTTACAACCTCTCCTTTTTCCACTCACAGGACATACAAACAAGCATAAACAAACCCAGTTTTTAGCAGTAAAAGCCATCTTGGGGTCATAAATGAGTGGTAGTGGTGGAGAAAGACCAGGCAGAAAACAGTTTTTTTCCTTGCAGGGGCTGTAACTGAGGACATGGAGTCAATAACTCCCTCCAGCGTCTACCACTGGCAGGCACCCCGCAGTGAACTCTTCACTAATTACCACTGATTTAGACACAGTCTCAGGAAGGGTCGCGACACACTCACTCTCTGACCAGCGCTGACACACATACACAAACACACTCTCAGACATGCATACAAACGAGCGGTCACCCTTGCTGGTTGGCAAGATAAAGAAATTGAATGTAATGTGCTCACACCATACAACTGCCTAACTGCTACCAGAGAATCAAGGTGCATAGCTTTAGCTCTTCTTGCTTGCACTTGTGGTTCTGTATTGAATGACTTGACAATGGCTGCAGAGTTATGAAAAAACAGCGAAAAAAAACTTTTTACAGTGCGAGCCTGGGCCGTCGGCCAAAAGTACGTTGAGATAATTATAGAATAAAAAGGATTGCATTAACTTTGTTGGTCTTTTGTCATTTTTGCAAAGAACCATATGATCTCAATAACTCATGAAATTATTTATTGCCATTCAGATCTTGAAGTGCAATACATTCTGAATACTAGAACAACTGTCACTGTGTGATATTGATATTCATTCAGCCTAATTTACATATCCACATTGGATTTATACTTCTACGTTGGATTTTTATTTCCATACCAGACTTTTTAGCCATATTTATTGTCTCATTTATCAACCTGTTATACTCAAGCACCTTGGAGCAGCAGCTCAAATTTTGTTGTGTATGTATATACAATAACAATAAAGGCGATTCTAATTCTGATTCTGAAGTGACGTGACAACATGTGCATAGCAGACATCAGGAGACACTGTGTTAGCAATCGAATGTTGGGTCAATGATTACAACAAAGTTCAACAAAGATAGGTCCAAGAGTTTTTTGGTTTGGACTGCTTATGTTTAATTGGGCATTCTAATAGTGAAAAATGCAATGCTATTGTTGGCTGATCCCTTGAAAAAAATGAAATAAATGTACAATGTCATGTGTATTTTTAATGAGATTAATTATGAATATTGTTTGTAAATCTGCCATAATTGGGCAAAATTATTGAACACGTAACATTTCTACATTAAGATGTTTATGTTTCATATATTTTGCTGATTTGTATCCATCCGTTAAAATTTTCAAGGATAAATCTATCGCTTCTCAGTCTAATGACCAGTTTGGATTTGTTCACCTGTTAATGGTGTGACATCCTGGTGACCAGTGTTAACTTTCAACCATACTTGTGTCTGTTTCATCAGAATAAGGTGACAATCTGAATATAAGTAGCTAAACATAATGGGAATAAACATTCCAAACGTATTACATTACACATTATCAGCAGCATTGATGGTGAAACCAACATCTTCCATGATCCCACCTTACACCATGACATCATCCATTCATGTGTTTTGTTATATTTTCAACTAAGCGACCCCTAGCAGAAGAAATTCCATACTGTGTTTAAATGCGTTGCAGCCAGCAGTTTTCTAAATGACAGGGTGTGCTTTGGTTACTGTTATTTAAGTACTACTATAGTTTACCGTATTTACGTTTTAAGATTGGCTTATGAGTGCAACGACCTCTTACCCTTAGACTAGGTCGCTATGACACAGTGTCGAGGTCAGTTTTATGTATTTCCTGTTAATTGAATCTCTCCGCTGCCGTTTCTGATCAAATGAAACGCTTTGAGGTAGACTTTTTTGTTTTTTGTTTTGTTTTTTTTCGTTTTGTTTTAGGTAGAACAATCAGCACGGCACATGTCATCACATTGTCAGGACTCCACCCAGTTTATAACAGACAGATGTTTCTCATGACCCCTGTTTCTGCTTATCTGTTCTTCTGTGCCTGTGTGTGAGTGAAACAGAGAGACGCCTGATAGGGGCCAAGTCAATCATTTATGGAAACAGTCAGGAGGTTTAGGCTCAGAAGAGCGCAGTGAGACACCACGCTTTAAACCTCTTTATGGTTTCCAATAAAAGTCACATTTATGACATTAGGTCATCTTAAAGGCATAAGCTGTATACAGTGCTACTCCTAACCTCTGGCATCCTTCTACTTGAAAGTAGTGATTAATGACATCAAAAGTCACCTGCCAGCTCTTAAATAACAGGAAAAAAAAGCCTTAAACAAACAAAGATTGTTGGATTTTCTCTTCACTGTGAGGGAGCCTGGTTTCTAAAAGACACTATTGTATATATGCTAAGTAACTGTGACATTTAGTTTACGTAGCCACTGTTTGCACTCACGCTGGACTCTCAGATGCCCACTCGAGGCCATCCTCATCCATTCTACCATCTACCTTAAGATCCTCATTTGCCTTTCTGTGTTTTTGAGTTCTCCAAATCCATGCACCCCTCAAGAAATGTCGACTCCCTTTTTTGTCTTTTTAATTTGGCTTTTGGTTTTTGCTTTCTGCATTGTTAACATGTTTTGTTTCTTTCTTTCCATTCTGTTTCCTTTCTGCCATTCAGTATCTACAGATGAAATGGCCCCTGCTAGATGTTCAACCAGGAGGTCTTCAAAGTAGACAAGCACTTAAAGATGCCAGGTCCCCATCACCGGCACACATCGTTGTAAGTAATTTACCGCTCGGTACTTTTCCTCTTTCCCCAGCTCTTCCTCCCTTATTCACGGCAGAAGGGCACGAAAACCTTTCCTCATTCCATATTCTAAGGTCTTCTAAAGGGTGATATACCTCTCTGTGTCTTCATGGATGGATGTTTTGATAGTTGTTTGTATTTTCCTGTAAATCACAGTCTGTAATTCATTCATGCAGTGTTCTTCTTTTCATAAATGCAAAGAGCTTTTGTCTGCTATGAATGCTCCAGAGACTATGTCACCCAGAGCTGCCACTGTGGCAGGTGCGGATGTTGTTCTTTGGACGGCCACGCTGCATGTAATCTCAGGGTAAAGAGATAACTCTCAGACCATCCACCCTGTAAGTTTTAACGGCTATGGAAGAGGAGTCTCGTGTTGACAACTTTTTCATGACAATGAGCCAAATCTGGATTGCTAACATGCTGTCTTTGAGGGAAGTGTGGGCGTTCCTTCAACATTGATTACACTATACATGGAGTTGGAGGAGCACTCTGGCAGGAGAGTTGGCTGGACAGCCATAGGGGCATATTCAGTACATACACATAACAGAGCATCCACCCCAGGCATGTCGATATCTAAGAGGATAGCATCTCTGGAATGAGCTCGGAACATGAACTTAGTAGTTAGCCAAAGGCGTAAAGTTTTGAGGAGGTCAGTGAAAAGGTTGAACTTAGGGAGGTGTATGTATATGGTCACAGGGTTAGCGAGCCAGGAAAATCAATGAGAGTGAGGATTGAGCAGAATTAGTGAGGTGACTATGAATGCCCTGAGCCATTATTGGCATAGTTACTTTTATTGTGGAGTCGTACATCTTCTACATATTTTTTATGAAAGTGAAAATTTGAAACGCACATAACAATTTTTGATGGAGAGGCCTCGCAAGTTTGTAAACTTCTGAATACGCCATCTCTTGTGGAAATAGTTACGTCGTGAAGCTTGTAGTAAATGGCTTAGTCTTTTTAATTGTGCGCTCAACAACAACACAAGTCGATTGCTGTCCCAGCTGTGGTATTCACACTGAAGTAATGATGATTTCTATTGAGTTGCACACTGTCCCTCTGCGTCAGATATGACAGTTGATGAGCTCAGCTCGTTCTATGTTGTTTAACAAAATCTGTTGCTTCCAGTTTCCTAAAAGTTGGCGAGCATAGGCTTCCTTGGTATTTTGCCTGTTTAAATCAAGTGCATCTTAAAATAGCAGGAGTCGACAAGGCTGTTTATTTGAAACAGAAACCTTGTCAAAAGTTGTGTTTAAGACAAAGAGCTGGCGATGACAGTGTTATTCTCAACAAAACAAGCCCAGCTCAGGCCCTGCTTATCTTCCCCCTGCGATGCTGGTGTTATTTTTATACCAAAGAGTTCAGGGGGCCTCTCTTACACTGTTATTGTAGGAGACGCTGAGAAAAAAAGCATCCCGACTTCTATGAAGTCATTAAACTGGTCGTAGGCAGCAAAAGCTGCAGGTAAATACTTGAGGTTTTATCCTACTGTGAGTCATATGGCTTTAAATACCTGCCACCTTACATTCACCTGAACTGCTGCAGTATAATCCACTTTTAAGGGAAGTTTGATAATAGAATTTAAGGTGCACCTTTTTAGATTGAGTCTGTGACATCATAGCACATTTTATATGAACTTCAGTTTCAAATGTATCTTTTGTGAGATTTCTTTCTTGCAAGAGCAAACATGATCTTTACAGACTGCTTTTATACAAACAGTAAGGTGTGTACTTCTTACAGGTTTGAAACAAGCTTTAGAAAGCTGCTGTGGGGCAACAGCAAACATCTAAAACCAAGGACAACGGCTCAGATAAAAACACTGCTAATATAACTGATGTGCAGACTGATTCGCAGCAACAAACCATAGTGGCCTGTGCTGTTTCATTCTTTGATTACATTAGAATCACTGTTATTTTGTTGCCGATGGTCAGTATTTTTCAGTATTGTATTCCAGATATTTATTGTTGGAGCTCTTTTTAATTTTTTGTACAGATAACCGTAGGCAAATAATGGAACAGTTAACTCAATGAAATTGTAGTGCGGAGGTGTCTTGTGGTCAAAATCACACAGATGCGATGATAAATAACTCATAAAGGAACCCTCTGGCGTCTTTGATTCTTAGCTTTGGTTCTAAGCAGAGGACCAAAGCAGGAGCAGAATTGCACTGTTAAATGAATATTGTTATTAGTGCTGACAGTGATCAATATGAAGGAATATATTGTAATATCTGTGGTCATATTGCCCGGCCCTAGTGTGATCTGTTTGATAGAGTACACAGGCGGGTAAAGATCAGAGGCATTACAGTATTGCTGCACAGACACACAACTTGCTGTTAACACAAGTGATGAAATTGAATGTGAAATGCAGCTTGTATTGTTGGCGCTCCTTCCATCCCGCTCCAGCATCCACCTCTCACTGAGAAGGAAGTGTGATTGAATGTTTCCCTGGTTTGCATCATCCTGCCTGTCGTACATATAGAAAAAGTCAGATTATTGTGGACAGCAATGTGAATGCCAATGATAACCCCACACGGACTCCCACTGGTGTCATTCAGTCAGTCAAGTTTTTCTTTCACTCTCTCTTCCTTTTTTTTTAAATTTTTTTTTTTTTTTAAATGAGATGGCCTGCGTGTTCCAGTATGTGATCTCCTTATCAATAAATTGGGCTGTAAACGGTAGTTTCTTTTTGTTTACAAATGCAAAGAAACACTCAGGCACCTTGACCTCTCCCTGCCTGGAGCACTTGCAGGCTGCATTGGCAGTGATAAGAAGCCGTCGATTGGCCTGCCAGATAACAGCGATCTGAAGCCGAAGTGACCCTGAGACAGTTGAAACAACAATAGAAAGTCTGTAATAGATAGAAAGACTGATAGAGGTATCTGTAGATAAAACCTCTTGGAGAGTCGTGGTGGAGAGGGATGGAGGCAAAGACGGACAGGGACGGAAATGCCGACAGACTGCTTCTCACATGCTGGAAGGCTGATCTGGGCTGGAGCGCTGGAGGATCAGCCAAGAAAAGAGGAAGTGACCTCACGCAGGCTGGTCTTTCCGAGGGCACGCTGTATGCCCCTGTTTACCATGCCCTCAAAGGGGGCCACGCCGGACCTTTTGAAGTACCTGACCACCCCGCAGGCAGCCTCAAAACCTGCCGCTGCTGAACTTTTATGCCATTGGCTGAAAGTTATTCAATATTTATCTATCTATTGATGTGTAGTTTTTGAGGGGGAGACTCTGAGAAACATTTTTTTCATGCCTCGCACAGATCCTAAGGGAAAGATCATAAACAGTCCTTGTGTGGCCACTTACCTTTCATTGTGATGTTTTCATTTGGAACTGCCCTTGTGGAAAAACTGTGGAAGGGGGCTGCCCACACTACTACTTCTGCTAGATACACAGTAATTATTTTAATATCATTATATAAAGTATCATGTTGAGGCCATTTTAGTAATGTAATCATTTGACGGAATAAATTTGAATATATTCGACAAGGTGTGACTTTTTTTTTGATTGTCGATAGCAAACAGCACCTTGAGACTGATGCGGAAGCAGTTTTAAAACACTGCGGTCCAAGTTATTCCTATTGAATCATATTTCTTAATTTTCCAGACTGGGAATTGGGGCAGAAACACGCACATGTTGAGAGCATACACACACTTTCCTGACATTCACGTGCACGCACAGACACATACACAGCCTTAGAGTCTAGAGCCTAGCCCTGACTGAACAATGTCTCCATTGTTTTGTGAGCTTTCACTGGCAGCAGGGGACGGCTGGAGTGTTAACCATTTCCCAACTGTGTCTGTTATTTTGTGTGCGTGTGTGTCAGAGGTAGTGAAGCATGGGATGAAGAGAGGGAGGGCACTTGCTCCAAGTGTATGGTAATTAGTGTGGAGGAAGTGATGGAATCTGGCCATTTTTACGACCGACAAGACCTCCCACCTGAACTTTTGCAACCAGTGTACTAGCTTAGTTTAGTCCCATTGAGTCTCCCTTGTTTCTGAAGAATGTGTACTGGAAAGGGGCTGTGTGAAAACAGCTGACATGTTTTTGATATTATATATATATAATAAAAAGCCATAGAAGTGTGTTTTTAGCTGAGGTTTCAGAAAAGAAACGTTACAATAGCTGTGGATCCCCACAATGGGCCAAAGGACTGGATGTGCAAGAGGCCACTACTATAGGGCAGTGTTGGAAAAAGACAGAACCAGGATCACATTCACCCTTTTTGACCGTGGCTCTGTCCGTTCTGCACGAATAGGGATAAAGGGGGCTTCCTGTGGTCTGAATGGGCCATGCACCTGGACTGGCCAGACAATTGCACAGGACTCTGGGAGGGCTGGCCTCCTCCGCTGTTAATGAGCGACCCCATGGTCAGCAAACAACACCCACACACTGTTTATAGGACTTTACCTATAGAGACCTTTCACTCTCTTGACTTATATCGACCTTAAGCTTTTTTCTTCCCCAGTGTTCTTCTATGTAACCTTTCTCCCTCCTTACTTTACTCGGCGTGCATGCGCTTCTCCATTTGCTCTCAACTTTTACTGCATGAAAAACTTTTCCTGTATCTGCGTCATGTCACTCTTAAGATTCAGAGTAGAACACCAAGAATGTAAGGTGTTTTAATTCCAACCTTTGGCACTTTGGAATCAAGAAAAAACATTTTTTTAGAGCAATCAATCTACCATATGTAATGCTACTACTACCTGACATGTTTTTGGGGGGTTTATGGGACGATCCAGGATGATGTGCTTTGTGTGATAACAGGTTATCAGTCACATGATGTAAATGCTAACAGTTATTTGGTGAGGGATTTGGAAAAGGTGCTTCAGCTCGACTTGATGTAAAAAAATTAAAAATAACATAAAAAACCCAGACAAAAAAAGAAACCTCAAGCAAGTGTCAAAGTTTTCCTGGACATTTCCGTCAACTTTTTCTATTATGTTTTTTCCTAAAAATATGTTGAGGTTACTGGCATCAATTGGCCATCAATGCCGTGGTATTTGGGTAAATGCATGTCTCATGAATAATCTGACCTCAGATCGAGACTCCCGTGCCTGTCTGCTGTCTCTCGCTCGTGTCTAGAAAAGACATTTGTTCTGGGGTCATGCTTACATCACCAGCTCGAGTCAAAACGCTGTCGAGACGTGGCGTCAGTCTCGGGAACTGTGACAATAAAAATGAGAGCACCTCAGTCATTGTATCTGTCCAGCAATTTGGACGGCTGCTTGTTCCCACAGACAATCCAGTCAGTGTTGGCTTAGTCAGCAAACAATACTACAGCGACTGAAGTGTCGTCTTTTTAGAGACGGATCCGCTCGATATCTGAACTTTTAAGTGGGGCTGACCACCACAGCGATAAAAAATTCCATCATAATAAAGTGTTCATTTCGGTCAACATTGATAAACTTCATTGAAGACAATTATTTTTTAAGTATCATTCTATCATTAACATACACACTTTCTATCATTAACATACACAAAGAACACTGCCGAAACACCTGATTGTCATTAAAGTGAACAGCAGCTTCCTCTGTGTTTCTGAGTGTGTGAGAGTAACTCCATGGCCATTGTTGTCTTTTTTCCGTGCTGTGGTATTTGACCGTTATGTAACCCCAGTGAACTTAAGCTACTCCGGGGAATGTGCAACTCCATGTTAGGCGTTTAAAAGGATAATACATATTTGTATTTGTAAGCGTGTCTGTGTGTTTCACCAACAACCACTGTGTTCTCTGTGGCGGTTATGAGGAGTTATCTAGTTTGGCCCGAGGTCAAGTACCAGTACAAATAAAACCAGGCGACCTGCACAGTAGCTTTTAGGTGCTGGAGCCTTTTGGTAAACTAAAGGCCCTGTTGCTTTTCTCTGCATGTTTTGAGACGTCTGCTAGCTTGTCCTTTCTTCCTTAGGAAATCAATATCTTTCCTTTTTCTCTCTCTCTTGCCCTGTCATCTCCTGATGTCTGTTTGAGAGATTTGAGATCTGTGTTTGCTCCTATCTGGAGTAAGAAGTAACCTGCCAAGTTAAGCTCTCAATACCTCTTCCAACAAAGAAACTTGTTTGGTTTACCAACAATTTTTTGATGTAGAAGTAACAAATATATCAGAGATAACTGCTCTACAGTTCTGTTGTGTAGTAGCATTTGTTTAAAACTCCATTAAAATAGTACTTATAACAAATCCAACACGATGACAAACAAAGGCCTGGCAAGTCGGGGGAAGTTTTGGTGGTGGCAGTGGATCCCCAGACAGGCTGGTTACCCCTGGACGAAGGTGTGGAAACTGATAAGACAAAATGTACCACCAAAGTGAAATATTGTCTTAACAGCTTGCGAGCCAGTACCAACAGGAGTGTAACCAGTGCACAGCCAGTGTTCTCCTATTCTCTCTGTGTAAAATTAGTAATAATGGGACTGAACAAGCACCCAGGAGAAAGCTGAGCCAGCAGAGACATGGTAGTAGTTTAAATAACTAAAAAGGCACAGGATGCATTATTTCCAGAGAGAATACGTTTTTGCATAAAACCTGGTAGGATGTGTGTGTGTGTGGGTGTGTGTGTGTGTGTGTATGAAAGAGAAAGAAAGAAAGAGATGGAGAGCTGATATAATTATGTGACTTGGGAACGTCCATCTTTGCCTTTCAGGGGTCCGTCTGCTGGGAATTCCCCGGACGGTCAGAACTGAACCTTTACCAATTTCAATTGGTGAGAGACCTTTGAATTCCAAACAATGTCTTGTTAGATGTTTTTCGGCTGATTCCACACACCAATTAAAAAGAATAAGTGATGATTTGAAACCAAAGGTAATGAAATGAACAAGCCCGAATCCTGGTGGTGTTGAAGATTGTAATCATGCTGTGTTTTGCTTTGTGCTAATTCTAGCATGGCTGTTTTGTTGCTAATATGTACCAATCCAGGTGATGGGGTATTTGTAGGGGAGGGGGTGTTGTGATGAAAAATTTCAGATGCATTTGATCAAAGTGCTTGATTAAATTTTAAAATGCACAACAGAGACGTCCATCTTCAAGAGATAACCATCTTTTTGCCCTTATTCTGCTTTGTTTGGCTTTAGACACACTTTCATTTCTAAGGAATACTTATTTTGCATAACAAGCACCAGGGTTAGCAGTTGGCAGAATGCATCCTTGAAAGTAGGGCTGTACAATATCGGCCAAAAAACTGACATCGCAGTTTGATTTCTGCATTATATTTCTTTTGCAATTTTAAAACCTAAAATAGAATCCACCTGATTACTTGAAAAACTCTATTTGGCAAGAATGAGCTCTTTTTAAAAGGAATGGCGAGACTCTGTTGGGTAGAGTATCTTGTCAGAAAATAAAGAAAATATATTGATAAAAGTTGAAAAATAACTTCTTTTTTTTTGTTGCAAACATGTCTTGAACTTCATTGCTCTAAGTGTTTTCAACACGCTAAACACAAAAGCAGGTGTGTGCTTTGACAACTCCTCAAAGGTGATTTGGGATGAGGGAAATTAAATTCCTATTTTTGTTTTGTACTGTGGTTGTCTCGTCCTGAAAACTCTTTGGATAAAATACCCGTTTTTGGCCCACATCATCTTTTCTGTGGCAGAAATAATTCTGCACAATTGACACTGCTTTTCTTTTTTCTTTTCTTTTTGTACAACATTTTCATTTCTCCATTATTGTTGTTCAATTATTTGCCTTACATGACATTGTGTACGACGGCATTACACTGCAACGATACATTATGCATCAATATGTTAACACTTTGAAGGTCACCGTCGCAACAATGTGGGCGTATCTGGTTTGAACTACTCCAATTTATGAGCAAAGGAAAACATTTTGTTGTATAACTTGAGCCGATTTGTCAAAAATGGTGTCCCTAGTGACAGGATCAAAACTGTCATTTTCTATGCTGCAACCTTGTTAAGAAGTTGAGGAATTGTTTGAAAAGATGACCTAACCCCTCACAGTCCAGGTTATTCTGCCACTGTTGTACAACTCCGACATTACGAGATGTCATTTGAAGAAAACAGAGACCAAAGGTGAAGTTAGTCCTGATTTAAATGGAGAGAAAGTATGCCTAAGCCTTGTTTAGCCTTGTTCAGTTGGTCTGTGGGAAGCTGGTAAGAGGCTGGCATTACGAAGCCCCGAGGAGAACATACTAATCTCCTCTGAGGCGACCATGGCTCTCTGCGTTTTCCTACTTGAACTGTTTGACTAATCAATTGCTTGTTGATTTTTCACACTCTGCAGGGCCTTTGTTGCCAATAAATGACACAAACCCCTCAATGTAAGAACGAACAAAAAGAAAAAAAATTCACACTTGATTATGCAAACAGACATTAATGTAATCTTGCAGACTAATGGAGGAAAAAAAAACATTGCTCTGCCCATTTCAGCGTGCTGCTTCCCCTCTTCACTCTTATACAAGTGTCTTTGCTAGAACTTGTTTGACAAGGTCTGGCAGGATCACTGTTGGGTGTGCCTGTCTGTCTTTCTGCGTGTGTGTGTGTTTGTGTCTTACAAACACACCGTTGTCTCCATTGGCATATACACTGTACATATCCTCACGCCTTAGGTGTGAATTGAGATTTGGATGACAAGTTGTCTGAGGTAGGTCAGGTCGGGTGACAGTTGCGTGTGTTTTGCAACAACTTGAACTTAGTTCACCCAAAAAATTGGACTTAAGTGGAGCAGATACTAATCATCCTATAGCAAATGCTTAATTAAAAAAGGAGGAAGTAATATTGACTGGTAATCCAATTTATAATGCACCACTCTCCTAAAAAATAACAGATAAGACAAACTATAGCTGTGTTCCGTGGACCGGCCCCTGAATGACAGCCGACTCCCTACACTACTGTATTAACACTGAAAACCGTTTCACAGGGAAACTTGTTTTGACAGAACTCCAGGTGTCTCATTGTTGGAGCTGGCATGGTTCAACAGATTTACCAATTAGCACTGGGCCGAGGGCACGGGGGAGGGAAGGGTAGGAGCAGAGACGAGAGGAGGGAAGAAATGAAACACAGGGATGGAGAATGGATGAGGTGGATTTGGCTACAGTGATGGAATGAGTTTTTGAGAGTGAGAAGGGCTGGTGGGGAAGGTGTGGACGGAGGAGCGAAGGAGGGGGTTACGACCATACGGAGGAAGGCTGGAGTAAGGCGATCTATGATCTGTATTTTTTCTTTTTTTCCCCTCCCATTAGCTTTATGGAAGGAGCTACGGTTTGAGCTGAGCCACAAAGAGGATGGGAAGTTATGTAGAAAGACAAGAAAGCGGCAGCTTAGGAGGAGCCACCCCCACCTCAGCCTCGCTCAACTTCTGTTTTGTCATCCTAGCGAGGCCTGAAACGTGAAATTAAGCCGGAAATTTGCGGCAGTTTTTACATACACAAATGGCCGCCACGTGATTGTGTTGTTGTTATGCATCGTGAAGCCTCATCCATCTGCAGGAGTGGTGATTTGTTTTTACAAGCCCCCACCCCCCTCTTTTTTGGTGGGGGGCTTGCCGTTCTCACTCTTGTCCCAGGCAGAATTGTGTGGGATTAAACACAATGTTATTACTCTCACTAACCCCCTTTGTTATTGCTCAGAAAATGTCTGCTCCTTTTTCCAGGAAGTTTGGAAGTGAACTTTGGAGAACGAGGTGAAGTGATTAAGGGAATATCCCAGGGGAGGCTTGCAGAATTTAGAGTAGCCTTTGGCTCTCGATTGTTATGACACCGACACATGTAGAAACACAGCCATGGCAGAATGAATTTAACTGGAGGTACGTCAGCACAGGGAAACTATGTTCGGGTGAAAAAGGGGCCGAACTGCATAGAGGCACGGTTTTCTCTGCAGACATCCGTCAGTTCAAACGACAGCAACCGGGACAAAACTGAGCAAAGCAGCTGAGGAGAAGTCGGTGGTCAGCTGTTTCTCTGACGTTTATGGGACAGGAAGGACTGCTTGTATGAGTCGCTGTATAGTATCATGGACTTAGGCATACGTAATGTTCACGGCAGCCAGTGTCTTTGGAACTATTCTGACCTCAGTTCACAATTCAGTATTGCATAAGAGCAATGAGGGGTGCCTAGTTCTCCCCTATGGCTTTGACGTTAGGTAAAGTCACACGGAAAATGTGCAAGCTTCCCAGGAGACGCTCAAGCACTTATTTCAGTGTCTCACTTTCATTTTTTAATGATTCAAACATGTTGTATTTTTACATATTCTATCTTCTATTGGTGACAGAGAAGTCCTGATATTGTCAACACTAGAGTCATTTAAAGCTCCGGAGACCCCTTAAAGTTAAACATTAAATAACTGTCTTGATTGGAAACAGCATAGTAGTTTTTTCAGATGCTTTTTGATGGAATATCTTTTACAGCGGACAGAATTTGTAAGAATTTTGAAGTAAAACTATAAAATGTTCATCCCTCAAAAAGTCATTGTTGGCTCTCAAGAGGTACCATTCTGGAGAGAATACATACTAGTACGAACGGTAAATTTCTGGAATTTTTACTTGTATTTTATAGGAGCAGAAGCCTTCAAATGCTGAGACAGTCTTTTGGGAACCTTGCTGCCAAATATTGTGCCCGAACTATGTGGGTTACCAAAGCAGTCAAATTAAAGTATCATCGTTCCTGTAGGTACACACTATGATCCTAAAAGTTACACGTAACGGCTGACCGTCGCACACACACCTCCATAGCAGCTTTTGATTGAGAGAGATGGAGACAGCTTTTTGGAAAGGGACAGAAAAAGGGGAATAGAGCCGGGATAGATGGGGAGAATATGAAGCCCTGCCAAATTCCCCAAAGAACAATTTACAGCTATGGATGAATACACTGTCACAGTCAAATTTTTAACCGTGTGTGTGTGTGTGTGTGTGTGTGTGTGTGTGTGTGTGTGTGTGTGTGTGTGTGTGTGTGTGTGTGAATGTGTGTT
>JAPTHA010000012.1:11541304-11552807 GCA_029814585.1 Gymnapogon annona | reverse complement strand
CGCCCCCCCCCCCCCCCCCCCCCCCCCCCCCCCCCCCCCCCCCCCCCCCCGCGCAGAGGCCATCTCTAACATTCAGCTGAACACTCATAATGTTCTTTTGGCAGCTGTAATAACTAACCAACCCCCCCCCCCCATACACACACACACCCACATTGTTTTCTTCCCTCAGTTCCTCTTTTTCATCCCTCTATTTCTCAACGCCTAGATCAGATCAGGAGGCAATGAGGAGCGCCTTGGTTTGTGTTTCTTTTTAACGAATCCCATTCCACCTACCTCCACTACCACACACTCCCACCCACCCCCAACACACAAACACACATACACACCCCCAGCCCCTTTCCTCTCCTCCCCAGCCTTTTCAGCTCAGGGCTGTGAATGAGTCCCAGGAGTCTCTGTGCCTCCCTGGAGTTCTGCTGGGGTTCATTAATCTTTCATTGGGACCATGGCAATAGGGAATGCCCCCCTCATGCCTCCTACTCCCCCTACCCCCCGTCTCCGCTCGCTACTGTAGAATAGAAGTCTAGATGGCTTGGTTTAGTCCGGGGCCATGCAGATAGACGGCTTTAGTGGAAATTTAGTCGTGAATGGACTGTTGGTGTATTAGGGGCCTGATATTAAGAGTAAATCATTATGTTGCAGTTTTAAGCTCTTTGTCTTGCCCTGAGCTTCCCGCATTGCATTTGTATTGTCAATGAGCATCATTCAGCTCAGCTTCTTATGCCCCCCTCCCCTACCAACATCTAGTCCTATTAATGTTTTTCAAAGTCTGGTGGAAATGTGCCACAGTGGAGCTTTTCTCTTTCACTCTCTGTCTCTCTCTCTCTCTCTCTCTCCCTTCCTCCCTTGCATGGGTTAAAGTCGCTAATGAGGGTGTGTGGCCTGTGAGAGTGCACACACAAGCAGCTTGGTGTCTCACTCCTCTCCCCCTGAACACATCATCCATGTTATGATAAGCCTGATTAGTGCTGCTTCTTTGACTGCTGAGGGCAGGATAAGGATGTGTGGGTAAAGAGGCGAGAGCAGCCTCTGCCACCAGCCTAATCTACAGCAGAGCTCTAATCTGGTTATCTTGTGGTTCGGGGGGGGGGGTGTGTGTGTGTATTACTGTCTGTCCCAGCCGAGCCTGATGAGAGGGGCTGAGCTCCGGTTAGCGCAGGGGCCCACGGCAGCACACCCCTAAAGCTCCACTGTAATCTTTGGTAATTGAAAAAAGGGGGCCTGTGCCACTTAGGAGCACAAAGAGAAGATTACATAGCTAAAACTAATTTGGCAAAAATGCAGAAATGGATTTTCAGCCCCACCTCCTCTTTCCTAACCCTTTTATTACAATACACCCCTACCCTCTGTGAACCGAGCCCAGGGGGAATAAATGATGGCAAGGGGAGACCAGGAGGAGGCATGGAGAGCGAGGAGGAAGAGGAGGAGGAGGAGGAGGAAAAAAGTGAAGCGGAGTCTGCATTGACTCGAGCTGCTAATGACTGTGGATTTACACGCGCTGCCTTGATTTCGTGGTTTACAGATGATCGATTACTTCACTGCAACCCATGGTTAAAAGTGCCTCATCACACATCAGACTCAAATGTGAACTGGCAACCCCCCAAGCCTCTCAGATTGTGTTACTGAATTCCAGGGTGACACTGCAGAAGTGTTTTTAATTACAAACCACACTATTTTCACTGTGGTTTGGCGGTTTGGCGCCTCACAAGTACCCAGAATTTGATAGCTCTTCTTTTGAGCGCTTTACAGACCAAGTTGTAATTCTGCGGCGGACGCCTGCAATCTCAAACCCCTAACCCAAATATTAACACCGTGCCTTTTTGTTTCTTCTTCCCCTTTCTCTTTTCTCTCAGTCTAATAAGGTTCCTGTGGTACAGCACCCTCACCACGTGCACCCTCTCACGCCTCTGATCACCTACAGCAATGAGCACTTCACACCAGGGAATCCCCCACCTCACCTACAGACAGACGTGGACCCCAAAACAGGTAACAGAAACATGTGTTTATTGGAACACCTGCACTGTACAAAATTATATCTTTGATGTCAATATTCAACCTGGATCCTGGACTAAAACCTCATTAGAAGAAGGAAAAATACACCTTTCTCCAGAGGACTTAACTTTAGTTGTTAGCAACTCTGTTCACACTGATGGGTGTGTAACTGTTTGAATAAGCTCTACTGCTGCAGTGCGTGTGCCGATTATCTCATGTTTGTTTTGTTGTCGTCTGTCAGTCTACAGGCACCTTCTTGTAAAAACAGGTGGATTGAAACAGTCGAACGTCACACTTGAAGCAGATGACAAGCAGGATTGTCTTATTATTAATGTACTTGAAGCCTATTTGTTATGCAAGGCTTCACAAAGCAACCACTGTTTTTACTTAAGTTAGTCTAATTATCAATGTTATTATTTTTGCTGCTTCCTATGGAAAATGGCGTCACATTCGGAAAACATCATAAAACATGGAATTTAGCAAAGAACAGTGATTTCTCCTGACCACAGCGATTTATTCTAAGGCTTTAACAAGACAGCCAGTGTATCTGCAGGTCTTCACATCTAAATACCAGAGAGAAGTAAACACACAGAACCCGCCAGAGCTCAGCTTGAAGACGCGTCTCTTTGGAGTGACGTCTCCATGTCTGAGCACACAAAGTCCCGGAAAAAAAATACAAATTCACCACCACACTTGTCACTGTTAAAACCGTTTTGGCAGCCTGTTGATCCTAGCGTTTCCATGTGTTCGTGTTTGGTCATCAGATTGGGCTCAGGCATCTCCCTCCTAAAAAACAGCAGACAAACATTATTTATATATATATTTATACATATGTACATGTATTTTTTTTAGCCAATTGTATTTATTTCCATGAGCTTTTTGACCCAACGCTTCATTTTTTCATTCAGGCTGTCCTTTCAGGTTAATGCATTTTCAGTTCAGTGAATAATTTCATGCTTTTCAGTCGTCTCTGGTGGATTCAGTCATGTTTTAGGTAATAATGTTCTCTTATTATGATGGTCCTTACAAAGGGGAAATAATGTGCCAGCTGCTGTTTAATGTAGTGCTTAATGGGGCTGCTTAATTGGGCTCAGTGTTTAATTAATTAATGAGCTATATTAGGTCTTGAGCGTTGGGTGGTGATGGGATAATGTTTGTGAGGCCGAGGCTTTTTAATAGAATTTTCCTTTGTTGCCATTTATGCAAACTTTTCCTGCTTAAACACACACACTCATGTCCATCAGTCTGAGAAATCCCCTTAAGAATCAGTTCAGGGATAACCTGGATCAGCTGCAGACTGGGTGTAACCGCCAATGCAGGCCAAGTTCTGATCTGTGAAGATTGATCTGGCTCTACTCGAGCCATGTTGGCACCAAAACATCCAAAATATCTGCAACAGCTGCACAGGCAAGCCAGCTGTGGGGAAGAAGCAAACATCAGCCAAAATGAAAGTCCCCGTTGTATCTCGTCTTTTGAGCGCACACACTTGCCTGCTGTGCTTTTACACATTTCTAGTCTCAAGTTTGTCATGAGAGAGAAAGTTATTTTTACACGAGTGTGAGACCTTTTCAAGGCATCTATCCGGGGCAGCTTGCCGATGCAGTTTCTCCGCCTGTCAGCTGCCACCGAAAGTAAAAAGCAGCACCATGGACGCTGCGATTGCTCGGCAATGTCCTCGACGAGAGCTGTCCTTAAATTGGACATCTCTGTCACTGTTTACCTGTGGGGGATAACAAACAAAATTCGCTGCCAGTTTTTATGCTGAATCTGAAGATCAGTTATACCAAAGAGTCAATGTATATTATCTGCTGTATGTACAGATATGAGCCTCCAGTCATAGTCTCGCACTGTCATTGAATTGGCGAAACTATTTTAGACATCGCCGCTAGTCTTGTCTAAATACTTCTTGTACTCTTAATATTAGTTGGAATGATCAGATGTCGGGTAAAATCCACACCCATCCAGTCAACACGCCAGTAAATCAGCAGGCAGAGCCAATTTGTAGCTCCGTATTCACAGCCCTCTGATCACAGCGAAGGCTTTAATTATACTGTAGTGTTTTGTTAACTTCTAAACCTCAGTCATTTTATATCATTAATCTTCTGATTCAGCAGACAAACGTGACAAGATTTGCGTTGGTGTTTTTTTTTTTCTTTCCCCCCCCCCTCACCTCTCTCCCCTCTGCCTTTTGCAACACATTGTGCTGCCGCCGCCTCAAAGGCCTTTGATCAGGAAGTGTGATTTAGCACTGTGTACATGCGAGCACAGGCCCTCTTCCTCCTCCTCTTCCTCCCATCTGCACTCCTATGATGTCTGTCCCGTTCAGATGTGAAACTCTTCTCGACAAAGAATGAATTCGGCACTGACAAAGATTTGGTTCTCTCCTCTGTCATCATCCTGTCTGTCCACCTCCTCTCTGCTGCTGTCATCCTCTTTATTTCACAGGAATTCCAAGGCCTCCACATCCTCCAGATATATCTCCTTATTACCCACTGTCACCTGGCACTGTCGGCCAAATCCCCCATCCGCTAGGATGGTTAGTACCACAGTAAGCAAATCCTTTTTTTATTCCTCTTTCTACGGTATTCTCTTGTGAGTTGTGTGGGAAAAGGTAGCCATAGACAGTAGCTATTCTTACTCATTATCAGTAAATTGAGCAAAGCCATTCAAGGGAAAAAGAGTAAACTTTAAAGGTAGGTGTTTACTTACATGTGTGGAGCACCAGGATATTTTTCTTCATGCATGTAAACAGTCAGCGAATCCGCCTCTGTCTCCTGACGGTCCCCAGGGTGGGTCTGCCTCTGAAACGCAAAAAGCCCAGTGATTCACTTTGTAACACACTGGCTCCTGGACCACAGAAGCCCGTCGCAGCCTCCTCGGGCCCTCACCAGCCTAAACTTGCTACTTTGTGGCAAATACTATTTTGCATGTCTCTGTATAGTCCAATTAGATTAATGAACTGTGATTGCCCGTATTTTACCCACAATTCCACACGGGGGCTCTCCCCTGGTAACTCTTGTCAACACTTGTTAATATGACAAAAGGCTACAAATTAAGCTCTGTTAATTTAATGTTTTCTCACCGCGATCTAAATACCGAGAGAGGCCCCGAGCGCAGCCATGGTGCCCTTTGATTTGCTGCACTTTATTTTGGTATAAATTTACATTCATTATTGTTTGTCTTTGGATGTGTAGACCTCAATTAGCGTGATGGCTCCATTAAAGAGACCCGCGCTTCGTCTTTAATTATCACAACAAAACACCTAGTTCCAGCTTGGGGAGGAACAGGGCCCCACTCTGTCGACACAGAGCGAAGGGTTATGAAATTTAATTAGCCATTGCTATCAAGATTTGTGGCATTCAAATTGTTCAGAGTTTTCGTCCCTTTGATCTGCGCTCTGCAATCCCCTAGATTTTTGTCCTGATCAAATGAGAATAAAGAGGTCCACGGTGGGGAGAGAAGAGAGACAGAGGGCTTTACCTTCTCCTCTTCCATCAACCATGTTTCTTTACCTTTTTGCCTTTCTTCTTTTCTCCCCACTTCCCAGGCAAGGTCAACCTGTTTATCCAATCACAACAGGGGGTTTCAGACACCCCTACCCAACTGCGCTCACTGTCAACGCATCCATGTCAAGGTGAGTGGAGACCCAGAAGCTAAACACGCACTTACTCTTACTTACTTACTTACTTACTCGCGGATGCCATTGCACGCGCCTTTGTGTTGGCTGTGAGTTTCAACGCACGAGCAACACACACTCGCACGCAGAGGCAGTCGGCGGCTCCTTCTCCCTTCAGGAGAGCTCACACTCCCCATCTCTGTGTTCAAAAGGCCAATTCTCCAGTGTGGAGCCCTAGCTAGCATGCTCAAATATTAATTATATTTATCATTTTCTAATGAGGCCCCTGAAGAACATTTATCCCCGCTGCATGTCAGACAGATCTGAAATGAGCAGGGCCATGTCCTTGCTGTGAATTTGAGCAGCCAGTCAGATAAACAAACATAGTAACACTTTGAAGGGGACTCGATGATATAAGCCGGGGCCCTGACACTTAGCTAGTGCTTTGGTCCAACCCATCAGGGTCCAGATCAAGTGCTGCTGTGTGGACATTAGTGCACCCATGGGGGGTATGTGTATGTGTTACCATCTTGTATACATGTGTGTGTGCATTTGTCAGTCTGTGTTAAACTAGTTATTGTTCCCCTGAGGGACGCACGTCGCCTATATTGTGCGAAAAGAATTAATTTCAGACAGCCTAAAAGCCCTGCGATTTGTGGGTGTAGGGAAGTCATAAAAGCAACAAAACAAAACATCCTCCCAATCCCTCTGCTCCTCCTCCCTCTCTCCTCTCCTCCTCCTAACACGCCCTTGCAGCAGGGGACGTTGGACAGGCTGGTTTAGAGTCAAGGGATGAGGCCAAGCTTTAGTTTAATTACAGCCTGATTGGAAAAGCAGCTCCTGAGCGCCGCTGTTTAGACCTCTGTGACATTGATGGATTGTGTAGACGCAAGGAGGGAGGAATTACACTAGGGAATGACTCCTTTATTTTCTTTTTTTTCTTCTTTTTTTTTTGGTTCTAAGAATAAGGGAATGCTGAGTTTGGCGGTAGCTATACGCTCGCTCACACAGCTCACACATGAATCCCTTCCTTCATCATATATTACATTTAGGGTGTTGGATCAGAGGCACATTCGCCCCTCCCAGCCAATCACAGGCAAGTCTCAGGTGCAAAGGGTCAGACAGTGGGTCTGTTCAGACATCGGCATCTGGCAGCAGTGCCCGGCCAACCTGGGTTTTAAGTGACTGCTAATTTGGTCCCTTAATGACAGCCTCTACATTGTGATCATCTTATTTCCAGTGCGGCTAATTTAATATGCTGTCTGGGGTTTGGGGGGGGAACTGGCCATGGGGAAGAGCTAATGCCCTGTGATGAGGCCCCTAATTGAATTAGTATAACTGAATAGATGGAGGGCTCTGGGAGCTTTCTGGAGAACGGGAGGGTTTAACACGTCTCGGGGAAAAAGAGACAGAAACAGAAACCTCCTTAAAGTTCTGACTTGAACGGGGAAAACAAAACACTCAGTTTGTTGACAAAATTTAATGGAGATGCGTCTAATTGTGTCGGTGGGGGGGGAATAGCCAGCTTCACGCCAGGTATTCTTCTTTTCAAAGGCCAGACTAGACTATCGTAGCAGCTCAAAAGATTTGTAGGGAGCAGGCTGACTTGAGGAAAATGGAGAGAAAAGACATCCTGGCCTTGTACTCTTGTAGGGAGCCTGGTCTTCGCAGGAGAGCGCTGTTTCAGTATCAGTCCCCCGTGCCGTACCGTACCGTGAACTGAATTTGGATGCAGGGAATGAATGTGATACCTTGTAGCCCGGCAATGAACACCTTACACCCAGGTCCTGTTAAAAAATACATTCTTTTAGGACGTACGGTAGAAGTGCCAAGGAGAGTAGAGACTGTCAGCGGAGCAAATGAAAGACATTATTTTGATAATGGGGTTGGAGCCGGTGCAGGTTCTCCTATAGTGTGGATGTATGTGTGACAGGTGGGAGGATATGAGGGCCCCTTTGCCCCTTATGCTTAAGCCTGCCCTTTGATATGTTCCCCCCGTCATCCTGCTCCCTTCTCTTTTCCTCAGGAACGGGAGAAGGCGTACCGGCCGGATCATTATACATTAAACAGGCACACGGGCTACTGCTTCGCGTTGGCAATTAAATGGCACTGGCTGACACTGGGCTTGCTGCGTCTGTGACCCCCCTCTCCTCCCCTCCCCGTCACCCCCACCTTAACACCGCCAGCCATTCTTACCTTTCAGATTGAGACATAGGAGCCCCGGGGTTGGGGTTGGTGAATGGGTGGGGGTCTTTGCTGCGTCTCCCTCTCTGTCTTGGCTAAATTGGTCCTAGGCGCTGCTTGCCACTGATGAGCCCGGATGAGCATGATGATGATGATGAATATGATGCCCCGCGCTTCAAAGGGATGGCCGTCATGTTTAAACCATAACCTGGGCCACGCGATTGCAGGAGGGGAGGAAGGGAAAAGAAGAAGCAGAGGAGTGTGGAGGTGGTGAGGGGACAGGGAGGAGTAGAGAGAAAGAAAAAGCAGAAGAAGAAGGAGAGGAGAAAAAATAGATCTTGGAACAGAGGAAATTTTAACAAGTGCACAGAGAGAAAAGGAGGGAGGGTGAACCAGGAGAGAGGAAACGGAGTGAGCGAAGAAAATGCAGCAGCCCTAATGATGGGCGATATGCAGCCACTGCTGCCGAGCTCCCCATCAACGGATGACATGGCACAAACACCAATGTGTCAGTGATGAAGGGAGAAGAGGGGAAAGGAGAAAAAGAGGGAAAGAGTTTGAGGGGGGTGCGCACTGGCACTCCCCTGAGATGGCCTCCAACAGAAACTAGTTGTTCCTGGCGAGTTTATCCTCATCATTATATTCTGGCTCGGAGCCATGCAGCCAGACACAGCCGGATAATGAGCTGTTTTCAAAAAAAAAAGAAGAATTATTCCTTCTTTTTTCTTCCCCTTCATCCTCCTCTCTTCTCTTAAATTTCTGTGTGGTCACGTGGAGGCGAGGCGCCGCACTGTAAACACACACATGCAGATAGATGCGCGCAGGTTCAAATAATCTCGCACAAATAATTAGTGTCATACATACAGTGGCACATTCGGTTCAGCCGTGTCCTATGGCTGTTCTGGCTAGTGAAACGATTTCATAAATAAGGGTTTGTGGCCTCGATACGTGCAGCTGTTGGAGATGATGAAATGATGATAGGAGTGTAGAGGGAGGAAGATAAAAATGTCAGTGGTGCTGACAGTGCTGAATTGGCAGAAAAGATGGGCCGAAGCAAACACAAGAGCCAATACCTGAAATGATACTAGACTTTGATAGGACATTTTAATCTAGTTTACAGTATTTCTCAATGTTAGATGATGGCTCAGGCTTTACCCTTTCACTGCAGGAGACGGGCTAGAAATACAATAGCCTCATATATCACAATAAATTACAGTGAAGACAATTGAAACGTACCATCTGTAGTTGAAAGACGACCCTTAACGATCCTATTCTGGGAGTTCCATCGTAGACATACTTACATGTAACCGCCCCCCCAAGACGTCGATTGTAATAATTTAGTTTTGTCTGGACGTACAATTCTCATAGTAACTGCAGTTGAGGCATTCGAGGTAGACCGGGCCTTCCTCTAGTCTTCCTCGAATCATTGTTGAAACTGTGTAAAGTACTCTTGTCCATACTGGTCAGGACCCCTCATGACAAAAGCACGATTATTACCTTATGTTTAAACAATATATGGGGGGAGGGGGGTTGTTTACAGGAAATATTCAAAAGACGTATCCTTGAGAAAATCCACTTCCTTCAACCCCGACTATGTGCCCTTTTCAAACCACACATGCTGGTTTGCTCCCATTTCTTTATACAAAGTGTAAAGCTGTTGAGGCATGATTGCGGGAGAGGTGCTGCGTGCAGTGTCACATTGTGCGACATTGCGCTCATTTTGAGAAGTAAAATGTTTATGAATTGGTGGTGAATAACAACAACCAGCCTTGGAAATCTTCATGTGCATGTTTGTTTGTGCATTTGTGTGTATTATGTGACCGAAGGCCAATTCCATCTCTATATGAAAGAAACGGTGAAAAAAAAACCCCAACAACTTGAATTTAGACTTGCGTGACATTGACACATGGAATGGAATTGAACTCCAGCCACACTGTCTTTTGTTTACATGTTCTCCATCTTCTCATTTCACCCGTGTCCATTCTGACGATTTACACAGTCTTCTGTCCTCTAGGTTCCCCCCACACATGGTGCCCCCTCACCACAGTTTGCACACCACGGGCATCCCACACCCAGCCATCGTCACACCCAACGTCAAGCAGGAATCCTCCCACAGTGACATCAGCTCTCTCAACAGCTCGTGAGTAGCCGTTCTCTTTTAACCTGTCGACATAGTTTGGACCGACACGGGGGACGGGGGGGTCGGACTTTCAACTCACCAGTTTGCCTTCTGGTCCACTACAGGAAACAGTCAGATGCTAAAAAGGAAGAGGAGAAAAAGAAACAGGTCCACATAAAGAAGCCTCTGAACGCCTTCATGCTGTACATGAAGGAGATGCGCGCCAAGGTGGTCGCCGAGTGCACACTGAAGGAAAGCGCTGCCATCAACCAGATCCTGGGGCGGAGGGTAAGACTGAGCCCTGGCCACTTTCTGAACTCAAGTATTGCACGGCGTGAATAACTACAAGATTATCAGATTAGGACGGGCGAAATGCCCCACAGAGATGCGAAAGCAGCAGATATTTAGCTCCTGATTGAACGTTGAGCACCTCTCACCCCGCTGGCGCGTGTCCTTCCTGTGGTTGTGTTTGTGTTGTACAGTGGCACGCCCTATCGAGGGAGGAGCAGGCCAAGTACTACGAGCTCGCCAGGAAAGAACGACAGCTGCACATGCAACTGTACCCAGGCTGGTCAGCACGAGACAACTATGTAAGTTTTTAGGTTTTCAAGTCGTAACAATCTTTTCCCTCCTCAGTCGGAAACACAAGCAAGGACAAAACTCTTAATTCCACGCCCCCACCGCCTCTCTCTTTTAATTTCTACTCCTCTGGTTTGCATATCCCAGACCGGACACATTTCACTGACGCCTTTTCACAACACTGAGGACTCGTTTGTAACAAAAGCTCATCCCCTCACACTCAAACACATCGGTTCTGACATAAATCCTCATCCTTTTTTTTTTGTTTTGTTGTTATGTTTTCTTTTGTTTTGTTTGGGGGGTGAGTGGGGAGTGTCAGGCTGACCAGTGCTGTCTTCTAAGCGCAGCCTAGAGAAATCACACTTCCAAAGCAGTAGCCCATCACGCTGTCTCGATGAGAACAGAGGAAAATAAGACAACAGATTACAAGCAGCAGAAGAAGAAAAGCGTAGAAAGAGACAGAAAAAAACAGAGAAAAGGGGAGGGAGGAATGCTCTCTGGCCTGCAGTGACTGTTCCAAACTGGAGGGCAGGCGCAGACAAAAAAAAAAGAAAGAAAGAATGAATGAATAAATAAGTCAACACAAAGATGAGTCCTATTCTCTGTTTTATGTTTTGGGCATTCTGCAATATAATAACTAAGGTTCCTGTCTGTGTCTATTTTTTTTTCTTTCTATTTTTTTGGCGGCTAACCAACAGGGGAAAAGGAAGAAGAGAAAAAGGGAAAAGCAGCAAGCAGAGAGCAATGGTAAGTGAGCTGCAATTATCTCTCATATTAGAAGAGCCCCATCATGTGTCAGGCAGATGTGACATCTTGCAAGATAAAAGTCAAGCTAGTTTTTTTTTCTGTGTGTGTGTTATTGTGCCTGGCTTTCCTCCCCCCCCCCCTCTCTTTTTGGTATAGTTATGCTACTCAATGCAATGCAATATTTAAATGGTAGTGTTGCTTGTAACAGCCCCCCCCTTTCCCCATCCCTCCCTCCCATTTCCCCTAGCCTTCCCCAGCTAATAATAACT
>JAPTHA010000012.1:11518613-11530287 GCA_029814585.1 Gymnapogon annona | reverse complement strand
TATAACCTTGTGTTCGTAACCTTGTCAGCTGTTCATGTTATTTGCGTTAGATTTTTAAAATTGTAAAAACTAAAATGTTTAAAAGATTCCCAAGGTAGGGTTGACAATGTAAATGTAAAACTAAGGTTCTACACTAAACTTTAATAAGTACAGGGTGTAAAAATGTAAAGATGAATACGACCCTGCAAAGGATAAAGCGGGCTTGGAAGATGAATGAATGAATGTAAAACAAACTTTACACGTTTAAACTTCTTACTTCTTACTTCTTACACTGTACTACTAAAGTTTAGTGTTGATCTTTAGTTTTAAAATAACATTTTCAACTTTATCTTTGAAAGTTTTCTAATTTACAATAGCACTTGATTTAAAAATTATAATAATTTTGAACAGCAACTCAACATTTAACATCACGTTTTAAACCAGAGTTCTGTTTTAAGTTGAATTTACAACACTACAGTTAGACTTTTACAAAATAAAATTTCATTTTACATTCCATTAGCTCCAATAGACTACCAGGAAATAATGCAAGCACACAAAACATTTTGCACAATTGTATTTTTATTTTTAGATTTGATTCATCTTTATTGTCATTACTCAGTACAGAGCAACGAAAGGCAGTTTAGCATCTAATCAGAAGTGCAAATAGCAGAAGTGCAATATATGACAGATAAATAAATACATTACGTACAGATGGGTATTATTACAGATGTAAACAGTTACAACCAGTGCAAATGAGGTGGATATAAGGGGGATGAGTTAAATAGGCATATAGAATACAAGGAGTATTTACAGATGAAATACAGTCACAAGTAGTGCAAGTGTGATGGTTATAAGTGAAGTACGGAGTAAATGTACAAGTGTGTGTGTACAGATCGCACTACTCATTCAAACTGACTCACCTGTGTGTCCTTCTGACCTTTTGGCCATTGGCTGGAACAACAACACCTCCGTCCTCATGCAACACAAGTGATTTCAACAGAATAAGACTGAACAGAATCCCTCCGTGTGTATACGGTGATTCAAGTGTGAAATAAATCAAAACCCACAAATGACAACTCCAAACTTCTGTTGGAATGCAAAAAGTTCCAATTAAATGATACAATACAATGAGAAGACAGACCTTTAATGTCAAGGATACATTTCTTTAGCACAACGGCCAACAAACAAACATACATCTATACACACACATACATAAACAATGGCAACAAACATACATCTATACATGCACACACACAAACATAAACCACGACAACAAACCAACATACATCTATACATACACACACACAAATAAACCACAGCAACAAACAAAGATACATTAATACATACACACATAGAGTAAATAAGATATACATACACATTAATGTACGACAATATACACATAAACCAAAAAGTTTTTTGTAAAACAAAATTTGAAAAACATTTTTGGACACTTTTTTTGAAAAACAAAAAATAAAAAAAAATGAGAATGTTTTTTGAAAAAAAAAATTTTTTTCTCAAAAATGAAAAATAATTATGAAAAAAATTCTGAAAACATTTGAATGAAAATACAATTTTAAATTAAAAAAGTCCTGAATACAAATTTGAAAAAGTTTGAAAAGACGGAAAAGCTATTTTTGAAAAACAAAAAAAAGTGTAATGAAATACAAATAAAAAAAAAAAAAGACAAAAGTGATTTTTTTTAAAAAAAACAAAATTTTTTTTTTTTTTAATACAAATGCACAGTAAGATAATTGATGACCAGAGGCAGTTGGACCGATACTAACATTCCTAGTATTGTCCTCTCTTATTCTAAACCAATCCAAAGCAGTAGACATTTGACATTGCCACGTATATACAACAAAGTTGGATCTGACATTCAGAATTATTATGTAGGCAGAAAAACAATTTCCAAGACATTCCACAATTTCTAAGTTTCCATGAACAGGTTTCTCACAAACAACAAGCTCTCAATTACCCTGCGCTCACACTACATCGATCCCCTACATATTAAAAGTATTAGCAGAGAGTTTTTGCCAATGTTGTTAAGGTGCGTCTAAATTATGATCGATATATCATTTATCATGTTTGTATCTGAATTTAATGTTATGCTAGACTCTCTTGACATGCACCCAGACACAGACCAGACAGAATTTGTACAAAAAGGGTTTTTATTTTTAGAATTAACTAAAGGATTATTCATAACAATTTCAAAAGACAAAAGATTATTTTAACAAAGTATCAACTGAAAGCGACGGCAAAAACATGTGAATAATATTAACGGAAATTTCCCACAACGGGTAAATCATAAATCACAAACTTCAACCAAAAAAATCACTCACGACAGAGGAAAAAGGCAATTTTTAGACAATCTACTCCAACTATGCAAAATTCAAAACAAGACAAAATACTCCAATCAACACTCTACAGCAGCTAGGCATATACTCACACACGGATCATGACTATGAACGAGACAGGGACGAGGAAAGCTTCAACAAACAAGACATTCAACACTCTGACACTACACAAGGGATCACACATGGACTTAAGTACATGGGGACACAGGTGCAGCAAATCAGGGTGATGATAACAAGACACAGGTGTGGAAAGGACCCTGGGGAGTGGATTATTGAAGATGAAGAAATGGGCACATATCAAGGCTATATTAAATTATTTAAGGGAAACTAGGTGTTAAGTAGAGTTTAAGTGTTTAGGAGTTAGGTTGCTATTATGATTTTGTTGGGTTTTTTTGTTTGTTTTTTTTAAAGGGCTATAGTGTAGTTGAACTTCTGACCCACACTCCACAACAGAAGGTGGCAGTAATGCACCGCCAACCGCCGTTAAAAATAAAAAGAAGAAGAAGAAGGAACCTGGGAGTGAAGCGACAGACACACTAGGAGAGTGACACAAGACTAGACATGACTTACCAAAATAAAACCTGGAAACACCAAACGTGACTAACAAACGTGACACATAACATTCAAAATATTTCTCAAATGCATCCAAAGCATCCATGGCTTTAAACAAACTATTTGTGGTGCGTGTGCATGAGGGGGTTTTATTTTGGAGATGTTGGGAGGACTTCCGTCTTCTGTGTGTGAGTGTGTGCGATGAGTTTGCTGTTGGTGGAGAGTGATTATTCACAGGTGCGCTGGATAACGGGACGCACCTGTCTGCAGTTTGATCATCAAGTGCACCTACTTAAGGAGCGGCAGGGACGCTATCCGGTGCCAGAGCGTTGTACGCCTTCCACGCGGTACTACGGCCAAGACCCACTGTCTGGAGAATCTGTATATGGAGTTTTTTTTCGTATGTTGGAACTCTTTTGTAATGTGTGGTGTTTTTCTCTATTGTTTTCAGTGTCCTCTGTTGGAGCTTTTCACCGTGACCGCCGCCTTCCTCGCGCCCCTCCCTCGTCATCCCTTACTCACCCTTTGGACTCGTTTTGGACTGACTCCTTTACTTCTAGATTTTTGTTTATTTGGAATAAACCTCTTTTTTCTTAATCCCATTCCTGTGTTTGGACCCTTCTCTTATCAGGACATAACACTATTACTAGAAAGCCACAACGCACGTGACAAAGGCAAAGCCTACATATCTGCAAAACCTACATATCATCAAGTTTTTTTTAAAAAAAAAGGGGGGAGGAAAAATCCTTCACGAGATGTGTCCATTTTTTCCCCCCATCATTTAACCCATGTCTCGTATACATTTAAAGAGGTACTCAGCAAAATACTGTCTCCCTCGACGCTGTCAACGTGATCACCTTTGAACTTGCAGACACTGGATGACTCGCTGAAGAACACTCTGACCAACCTGACTCTTGCTGACTCTTGCTGATGTTGCACATTACCGTGGTTGTCTACAAGCGCATTTTAGCATCATTCATTCAAACCCTCATTAGAAATGGCAGTTTATTCACAAGACACAAACCCTCTCAGCGCTGTAGATGTTTGGGTGTTTTGAAAGCGGGGGATTGAATTCTGCGTTGGATTATAGAGAAATGATTTTTTGTTATCTGTTAACCATCATCAGCGAAACATTTGAGTTCCCCTGAGCTGAAGTTTCATCTGGAATTTTGAGTACAGATTTTCTGTACTCAAAATTTAAGCAGCGCACAGGCTTTACATTGAAGTTGAAGCAGACTGTGTTGTCGGGTTGGTCTCCACTTACGTGACGCTCTCAATAGATCAACAAAACATCTGTGCGTACCCAACGCAATATTTTATGAATTCACTCCATACACTGAGGAGAGTACCATTGATTTCTTGTTTATTTGAAGTTTGCTTAAGTCTACAAAGTAGCCCGGCAAACAACATAAAAGTGTTGCTGAAATATAGCGTGCAAGTTGTGCTTGAACGTGGCCGTGATGGGGAGAGTAGACTGTCCTCCAATGAATACCAAAAACACACACGCACACGCACACACACACACACACACACACAACAAACACACACACACAGGGGTGGGTTCAGTTGTGAACAAGCAAATGCGGGACTTGTCTTTGTTCCCTTTGAATGTATACAGTATACACACTTAATGCATTTGTGTAGGCTATACCCTTGAACTATAAACCGCCAGAGTAGCAAATATATAACATGGAAGCGTCCGTGACGTTTCTATTACATTTCAAGGAGGAGGAAAGGCTTTGTATACCTGAGTAAAGAAATGATGTTGTTTTGATGTGAGTGTGACATGGAGGAACAATGTTGAAGGCCATCGCTTCAGGCGAGCATACAAATCAGAAAATATGGCAGAACATTAAATATGTCCCTTAGTTTACAACAAACAAAACACAAAAACATATTGTTTTGGATGTTTTAAAAAAGAGAGAGAGAAAAAGATACGTACCCATGACCCCGATCACGGCAGCTAGGACAAAACTAAAGGCAAAAGAAGAAATGGTCACGGCGCAGCACAAACATGTGCGGTTTTCAATGCTGAGATGAAATTGCGAGACACCTCATACAACTTTCTATGAACAAACTTGTGTTTTTCTTCTTAGCATAATCCTTTTTTTTTTCTACCCTAATTAGGTTTCAGGATGAAGTTCAAAGCCTAAGAGGTCACAGTTTCCTTATGTCGGTATACTTTGTTTGACGGTTATTTTCGGGGTTTTTTTTTTCATTGCCTTCTCCAAATAAACAAACAAAAAAAAAAACTCTGAGGCCTGATTTGTAAGGATAGTTCAAAAATACATAATGAAACCGTGACCTTCATCCTCCATTCATTCCTAATGCACTTTGGTGTACTGCCCCTGCAAAACACCACTGAGCATCTGGCAAAATTTTTAAGGTTCAAAATGTACTTGTGTAGAAATTGGATTTTCAGCCTGTGGCCTGTTCGTGGTGTTCTTGGCCGCGTCTCACAAAGAGTTTAATCATATGTTTAGGAATGAATTGGTGTTAATGAAAAACACAGTTTACGTCAACAGTCATGAGGGATGTGCTTCAACATAACTGAAGAAGACGACAAAGGAGGAGACAAAATAAAGGAAATGAAAATAAGTGCAGAGCATGACCTGTTGTTTTTTTTGTTCTAAGTTTTACCAAAGCATTAAATAAAATAAGAAAAAAAGAATTAAAGTGAATTACCTCAGTCTCCTGTCTATCCCGGCTGGATAGCTCAGTTGGTGAGGCACTGGGCTGGTGCATAGGGGACCAGGGTTCGATTCCCGGGATGAGCGTCCAGTGGGATGTGTCAGGAAGGGCATCCAACATCAAAACTCCTGCTAAATGATATATGTGAATTGGATTTGCTGTAGCGACCTCGGAAGGAAAAAAGCCAAAAGAAATCATTACCTCAGTCTCCTCTCTGTTAGTCGAAGTGTATACATAAGCACTTCTCTAACAACACTCCATGTTCATATTTGCTCTGGTTGTTCACTTTTTTTTTTTTTAATTTAACAACAATTTAACGTTTACATAGAATTTGACTTGTTTTACACTAAAACTAGGTTATTACGGTCAAATTTTACTGATCTGATCCACTTTAGGTCAGATTGGTCTGTATGTGGAACATGAACTAAAACCACTGGTAATATCGTCAGTGGAATTTTTACATTTAATAAATTCATCCTATAGGTCGGATTAGATCATTGGTGGCCGGTGTTGGTCTACGGGCCCATACGTTTGACACTCCTAGTCTATGAATGAATGAATGAATAGACTTTATTAATCCCTTGCTGGAAAGAACTTTGTTAGAGCAGCACACTCAAATTCAATAAAAGGCAAACAGGCAATAGTAATAAAAGCTCATTTGCAATAATAAGATTATTTGGAAATAAACAAATAGATCAATAAAAAGTTTATAATCATCATGATCCTCATACTGTGGAGTGCTTGAATGCTACCTCTGTGTGTTTGGTAGCAGCCACGAACCCTGTTCAATTTCAGAGTATGTAGGAGTTAAACACAATGTGAGTTGCAGGCTTTAAAAAGTAAGGGAAAAACAAAAGATCATCATAACAATCATAATAAATATAAAGAACAAAGACACACAGTTCAGAGTTTGGCCAGATTTGACATTTAAACTAACGTTATCCAGTACATTTCAATAAAAGGTCTGACTGCTCATCAGGACAGATCAGTCTTTGGCTCTCGGTAGTTAAACAAAGAGTGTATTAAACAAAGAAACTGGGAGACGAAAGCAAAAACAAAAAGAGTTTGTCATTAAATCAAATTAAATGCAATCTTCCTCTTTGGATTTTTTTTTTTGTTTTTTTGCCTTTAAATCTCTACTTTCTTTCCCGAGTCACCTAGATGTTATTCTGAGATGATCACTTGCCTGGTGCTTGCCATATGTTACATTATATTTCATTTTGCAAATGAGAAGCAAAATAAAGGCAGCGGGAAGAGCTCATGGATGATGGGAACCCCTCCAGTGTTTAGCTTTTATCTGCGTATGCGTTGCTCAGAGGTCACCCGCCAAAAGAAACCGGCGTCTCAGATTCTGTCAACATCTGAAATCCTCAGAGTTTTAATTTCAGAACAACTCTTAATAAATAAAACTGAATATCTTGTACACTTAATGGCTTCTTTTTTAATTTCTATTGAGCGAATGATCCCACTCTTTTATTCAATAACAATTGTCCCCTAACCTTGAAGAACAAAATGATGCACATGAAAGATGGGTCTTTTCAGAGATTTTTCTCTTTCTTACGATATAAAGGAGCCTCTTATCTCAGGAATAAACAGTGGATGCCACACGGGGGGAATTTTGTGGTACAATTTGCCGCACAACGCTTTTCCTAAAGGACTATCCTGCAGTGTGTAAGCAGCAAGGCCATATTTAATCAGAAAGATTTCAGATCCATTATAGGCACATTGTGCGTACTGCACTTCAGTACATTTTAAAAAGACGGACAATAAGAGCAGTGAAAAAGTACAGAGAAGTGGAATAAACAAGAGATAGTACAGACAGTGACGTGCAGTCAGGGGACGCAATTGAGGCATGGCCTCACCTGTCATCATGAAAAAAGAAATAAATGGTTACATTTAACCAGTAATTTGTACTATACATTTATTTTTTAATTTAACGTCGCCCATTTTAGACTAATTTTCAAAAAATCAAATCAAAATCGCAGAATTTTCACATTTAAAGACACGCAGTGAGGCAGCAGTTGGCTCGGCCTCACCTTGAATTGCGCAATCACTCTGCTGACTATATGGTCTGTACAATGAATCCATAACGCTGTCTATCTGTAACATCACTATTAAGATGTTCGAACACATCTGCTATATGAACTAAATTTCCGTAGTTTAGCTGATTGATTTTTTTTAATAGCTGTAGGTGTGTAACGTGTTTCTCGTGTTGAGCAGCGAGACTTAAACGGCTGTTAAAGGCACTGGGTGATGCATGCAGTTCTCCTGCCTCATGGTAGGGGGCGGTGGTGACCGCAGTACAGGGTACAGGGACCGGACAGCCCTTAGCAAAGGGCCCCGGACCCCATACTCCCAGAGCAGCCCCCACAGGATGCCCCGGGGGACACGGTCGAACGCCTTCTCCAGATCCACAAAACACAGGTGGACTGGTTGGGCGAACTCCCATGAACCCTCGAGCACCCTGTGGAGGGTATAGAGCTGGTCCATTGTTCCGTGACCAGGACCAAAACCGCATTGTTCCTCCTGTATCTGAGGTTCAACCAACAGCCGGATCCTCCTCTCCAGTACCCTGGAATAGACTTTTCCGGGGAGGCTGAGGAGTGTGATCCCCCTATAGTTGGAGCACACCCTCCGATCCCTCTTTTTAAAAAGGGGGACCACCACCCCGGTCTGCCAGTCCAGAGGCACTGTCCCCGACCGCCACACGATGTTACAGAGACCCACTGCCTTGCTACCGAGGAGCTTTCCAACCACCTCGGTGACTTCAGCTTAGGTAATGGACGAGTCCACCTCCGAGGATCCAGCCTGTGCTTCCTCAATGGAAGACGTGACGGCTGGATTGAGGAGATCCTCGAACTATTCCTTCCACCGCCTGACGACATCCCTAGTTGAGGTCAGCAGATCCCCACCTCCACCATAAATGGTGTTGGTGGTGCACTGCTTCCCCCTCCTGAGGCGCTGGACAGCTTGCCAGAATTTCTTTGGGGTTGACCGGTAGTCCTTCTCCATGGTCTCTCCAAACTCCTCCCAGGCCCGAGTTTTTGCCTCCGTCACTGCCTGGGCCGCAGCGGGCCTGGCCTGCCAGTACGCATCAACTACCTCGGTAGTCCTATGGGCCAATAATACCCGATAGGACTCCTTCTTCAGCCTGACAGCAACCCTTACATCCGGTGTCCACCGGATGTAAGGATGTTTGGGGATTGCCGCCGCAACAGGCACCAGAGACCCTGCGGCCACAGCTCCAAACAGCAGCTTTGACAATGGAGGTGGTGAACACGTTCCATTTGGACTCAGTGTCTCCAGCCTCCGCTGGGATCTGTGAGAAGCTCTCCCGGATGTGGGAGTTGAAGGCTGCACGGACAGGGGATTTCACTTTTTTTTTTTATCCGTGAAATCTAAGTGTGAATTCTACGTATACAATATAAACACAGAGAGGTCAATCTATTCTTAACCCAACATAGAAACAAGGTTCTACAAACACTGCCTTTTGTTTACCACATAGGTTTTACTGACAGATCAATAATGCAGACGGCGGCGGCGTTTCCGCGTTGACTACAAAGCCTCCAAACACCCAGTAAAGACACGTCTGACTCTCCTGAAAAGCTGATAGACTGCAGTTTAGGTACATTTCTTGAACCTATCACTAGGATTAGTGGCCATTAGAACAGATGCTTTTGGTCACTGATGGCGGGTGAGGTCAGATGTGCATGAAAATACAACGTCTCGAATTGCATCATCACGTGCGGTGCAAGTCCGAGCGGCTAATGAGACCAGGGCTGAGACAATGAGGCTGTTAATGCGATGGCTAATCGACTAAGCATAAATCCAACATTATCGGTTGATTGTGTCAGTCACTGAGCGCTGGTTTCAAAACAAGAAATATGAGCCGCCATCGCAGCATCAAACGCTGTTTTTATAACAGATTAAACATTCAGTGTAAGAAATAATTGAGACCAAGCGATAACCAGCGATGACAGTATTAAAGGCAGTGCCTGTATCATTTGGCGTTGGGCTGTATGATCTTTTCCCGCCTCTAGAGGCAGTCGGGAGGACAGTGCCACACACACAAGCGGGCACACGGAGCCACAGGAGCGTGGGCTGGAAAGTTTTAAAGCCAGAAATCATTTGGTCACTTGTACTGATTGGTGCACTCTCGGTGGAAATAGGCCATTTTTTTTTTCTTTTTTAAATTTTTTTTTATTCTATACTACAGGACCTGGAATATCCCAATTATTGCACTTTATATTTTTGCGAGTCTTTTACTACCGGGGGCCCCGATGGTTGTTCGGAGGCAAGATGACAACAGTCTAATCTGCAATTCCAAGAAAACAGTGATGCATAAAGGAACTCTGGTCACGGTGACTCTGGAGCAGAAATAACTTGAGAGAAAGTGCAAGAAGACAGAGAGAGAGAGAGAGAGAGACTGCAGAGAAAAGGTGCAGCATATATACAGGTGTTATGTGTATGTGCTGCTGTCTGAATCTAGGCTTGTGTGTCACCTTCCCAGCACAAGTGCCCTAGTCCCTAATGATGGCGGTGTGCAGTGAGCTAACTACCCTCACAGTGGAGCGAGCCCCCAGGCTAGTGCCACATCTCTCCATCAAGGCCTGCCTTCATCCCGCTTTACACTGGGCCCTTTCCAAAGACACACACACACACACACACACACACACACAAGAGCCAATGACAAATAATTCATATTATGGCCTGCCTGAAAGTTTGCCACACTCCCTCATTAAGCAGCCCATTGTAACTGGCTGACATTCTCTCAGCATAATAACATTCCTTGGTCGGGTTGTTTTTGAAGTGACATCTCACTAGAGGGAAACAGAAATAAATAAAGAAATGAAAAACACCCAGTTGTGCTATGTTGTTTTTCACCTTCGGAACTCTCAAGGTGATGCAACTTTAGCTGCCAGATATCAATAATGGATCCCTGTTGTTTCTTGATATGGTACAAGGTCCAGCAATGACATATCAAATGAAGACAGAAATGTGGTTACTTGTGTCACTCACATGGAAAGAGCTGCTTTTTCCGTTTCAGCAAATTGGTGTTAACGGGGATACAATATGACATGGACGGGAACGAGGGCGTGCACAGAAAGTATTCTAGATCATTGCATTCATTTTAATCATCAAATTGTAAAAGTCAAGATCTTAGCGGCGCGTCACCTCATGAGCGTGTGGGCAGCAAATGATCAAGGTTCTGGAGGTCTGTGTATGTAGGTTTGTGTATTGTAGGTGCCACGTGGATGTCATACTCTATCTTAGCTGAGGTATTTAACAACACAATAACCCGAACCTTCAGCGTTCAGCCAAGGTGACTGAAGGAGCTGATGGAACACATTAACATGGCTCGCTCTGACGTAGGGCATTGGGTTTAACAAATCTATGGACACGCTGCAATAAACACAGCCTCCGCAGACCTGGACCCACGTGGACCATTCACATGATTGCGAAGCAGCAAAGGAAGACAGATCTGTTTGGCAAAAAAATGAAGATGCTATGGCTCAATCCAAACCTACATATTGAGTTTGATCTCCCACTTAGGGCTGCATTGATTTTTTTTTTTTTTTTTATCCTCATAGCCACACGGTCTGATGCACCACTTCTGACACACCAATGAAAATGAGTCTGTTTGATATCATCTGCAAAATTTACAATGGGCAAAGAGAGAGAGAGGCATGCTGGGTAGGGAGTGGGGAGGAGGAGGAGGAGGAGGAGGAGGAGGGGGAGGAGCACACGGGGGCATTCGGGGAATTGGGTGTATGACTCGATGAGGGTACGGAGAGGGGTAAGTGAGTGTGCTGCTTTGATGTGCTCCATGTTTGCACGCACGGCAGCAAATGGCAAGATGGCAACAGAGTGGGAGTTTTTTTTTTTTTTTCCTGAGTGGCAATCAGTCAGTTCAGAGGCACGGAGCTCCTGGCGAGCCTACAAGGCATGTGGCTAGGTGCTCTCTGTCCTGGGGGCGAGACGGGGAGAGCTCTGACTTAGCTCTGACTTTTCCGGGGCATCAACGAGGTACGGGAGAGGAAGAAGAAACTTTCTCAGCAAAGTGAGATGGGGGGGGTGGGGGGCGGGGGATAGAGTGG
>JAPTHA010000012.1:11448037-11473126 GCA_029814585.1 Gymnapogon annona | reverse complement strand
CCCCCAACAGGATCAATAATTGATATGCGGTGTGAAAAAGCTGATTTGCTGCCTCTCCTCTGGTGCACTTGTCACTAGCTGTTGTCAGAACACATTTGCTTTGATGACAAATTTGAAGAAAGCGAACAACAGCATCACATCTGATTACAAATTTAGTGAGAGGTGAAAGGCAGGGGCCCCTTCTCACTGAGGCTCTGTTTGTTCAGGGCGCTCAGGAGGAATGACTACCAGGCTCTGAGGTGAGTTACAGTCTTGTAAGCAGAGATGAGAGAGGGTTGAACTTTTTGTCATGTGTCAGTAAACAGCGTGACTTGTTTGAAAGGCACCTGGATTACAGGGTGAAAAGTTGCTCTTTAAACCTTTAAAGCTTTGGGGCATGGGAGACATGCCACGTCAAAACAGAGTGTGGAGATGAGGAGTCAGATCAACTAAAAGCCATCGTTTCCCCCCAAGTGTGTGTCTGCTGAGAGACGAAGGAGTTGTCCTGCTTTTCATAGAGTTTAGGTCATGCCATATGGCGGAGCATCGCAAATCGATTCAGACAATCCAAGAAAGATATGTGAACGGTTTGAACAGTCACAGTTTCTAGAAAGAGAGTTTTCCTGGTGACTGCTGCGTCTGGAGGAAAATATCAAAACCAGAATTTGGTTGTTTTGTCGACCTACCTTAGCTTCAATTTCTGAACATAAAAAAGGCAGGGGAAAACAAGAATTGTTTTTTTTAAGTATTTAAAGACGAATGTGTAAAGCGAATGTGCAAGTGGTAGTATGATGATGTGTTCTATAAACAAAGAAAAAAAAAACATCTACTTAAAAGGTAGAATCTTCAACACATTGACGTTCAACACATTGACTTTCGGAGTTGAACTTCAACCATCACCTGCAGGCCATCGCAATCCAAACAAAAAGACAAATCTTTTGTGGCGATTTCATTGCTAAGAGTACTTCTTTGTTAGCCTAAGTGATATTTTTAATTGCATACGTTACATGCAGGGAGTTGAGATTTACAACAAACTTTCAAACTAATTCCTGATGGGGTACAGTTCAACATAAAATCGCGGAGACCACAAAACAAACAACATATCAACAACTCAACATAATTGACAGCTGCATCCATTTGCTGAGTCCAAGCCCCCTCCTCCTGTTTTTCCACTGTTCTTCCAACACCATTTCCTCTTTTAATTATCCCCCAGCAAAAAGATGGAGCACATCAGACACATCGCGGTAAATCCTGGCCCTGGCACAGGCTCATAGTGGCTCCTGCGTCTGGCAATCCCGATAGAGCCCGAGCGCTGGCAGGGACAAGAGAGGGAGGATGCCTGGAGATTTTCTGACAGAAAGAATGGAGAGGATGATCTCTCAGCAAAAGAGAGGTCCTCATTCTCCTCCCGGCATGCAAGGCTTTTTGGCGAGCGCTTTCCGATCATACCACATTTTCAGCACCAGATTAGCCAGTTCTCAGGAGCAAAACTCGCATAGACCCCCTTGTTTACACCTCAGCAACATAGTGTTTTTGTAATGACTGTTCAGTGAAAGAGCACATTGGAGCCGCTGAAAGCACGGCTGCTTTCCTATCTCTCCCTACAACATTTCAGGGGTGAGACTTATTGTATATACCAGGGTCAGAGAGACCGCGGTTTGGATTAAGGGAACATGATTTGTTATGAATTGAAAGATGTCTCCCCTGACCTGAAATGTGTTTTACTGAGTGAATTGCGCATTCACATTCTAATTAGGTATCAGCTACACGAATGGGCCTCTCTCTTGGAAGCCTGAGAGATGAAAAAGGTTGCAAGTTAACTACTGCTGGGGTTGCTATCTGTCAAAGTTTCTCCCATCTCTGTGGGGTGCACATCAATCACACACGTCCCCAAATGACAGTCATTCTGCGGGCTGATTGTGTCATCATCTCCCGTGCGATTACACAGATTGCACAATGAGATCCTCGGACACAATGGAGCGAAAAATCTAGCCCCGCGCTCTGTTCCTTTCTCCTTTCCTTTTCTTCCATCATTCCGAGATGAATAGTGGAATGCTCCACAGCGGGTAGCTTTCTTCTCCTCCAGGGGGAACTGAGAAAGCAGGCAAGGGCCTCTGTGATGTTACTTTCCCTTCAGGGTGGGGAGGAGATGTCTTGTAGGAAAGCTAAAGATGATCATTTGAGAATCCTGTGAAACAAGGTTCCCCTCTGGAAGCCGAAGCGACGGAGAGAGCCAGGGTCTCGGCTAATGAGTTAGGGTTAGTCGATCATTCGGAGTGATGAAAACCAGAACAATGTTGGTGGCTTTCCGAGGGGTAGGGGGGGCGAGGGGGTTCATTTTGACGTCCTGTTGTACCTTTACAATAAGTCTCAATGAAGAGGTCAAAGGTCAGTCTAAGCTATGGAACAGCAGATTTGAAGTTGGCCCGGCCCTGCTCTAAGTAGTGCAACTCTATCACACAGTTTAGTGCCCAAAGTATGTTTTTCCTGTCATTCTTTTGCCCTTTCGCGCCAGGACTGAGTAAAAAAGAATGTACATTTAATAACTGAGATAAAAGGAAATTGGTTAATCAACGAAGCAACATGAGGGGAATCTGAAAATTTGTTCCTCATGAGTTCCGATAAAACATTTTCTCTCTGAGTAAATATTTACTCCAGCAACTCACAAGACAAAACAACGTCCCAGCTGATAATCTGCTGCAATTACACGGCACGGTGTGATGAAAGGATATCAATGATCTACTTATGTCATAGAAAAAGAGCACAGCTTCAAACATGAAACCTATTGAAGCCTATGAGAGTTTCAAGTCAATGAATGATCAAAGAAGCAAAAGCTTATCAACGCTGTTCCTTAACACTGGAACAGTGTCACATATGGCTGTGGATATACTACTGCAGCGTCGCTGTGTTTTTATCCAGGAACATAATGCCTATTGTGTTGTCTGAAAACATTTGCCTTTTAACAGAGTTGAAGCTGCAAAAAGCACACAAAGTAGAGAGGGGGTACAGGCTCTTTATCCTGATGAAAGGCTAAAGGATGAGACTGACCTTTCTGGCATCAGCTGGGCTTTGGGAACACAATGCATGGCGGCAACTCTTTCTGGCCTTTTCCCCTTCAGCTCTGGGCTATGCTTACAAGCCAAAGATTCAAGTCCAAACAACCATCACTATATAACAAAGATTCAAACACACGGATGCCCTAAACCCCTTCTTTTATATCACACATACACATAAACTGAGCAGGTCCTGTCTGTACATCAGCAAACAGACCAGTCCCGTCTGGCATCATAGTACAACTGCAGGCTATGGAAGCAGAAAGAGACCACAGATCACTGTAGATTACATCAACAGAAAAGCTTCACTCTATCCATAAGCATCAGCTTCATTTACTGGATGAGGAATTCACCATATTGTAACCCATTGCTCACTTTATGGAATGCACCACCTCGACAACTGAACCCAACTGAACTGAAACTGAAAGTAACTTTTTTTGTTGCAGTAAGAATGAAAGTCATGACCTAGTTAAGTACTAGTTTGGACATGCCCCCCCCCCAAAAAAAAAGACCTAACCCACTGTACACTTTAGATGCATTGTTACTGGGGGGCCACATACGTAAAGGCCTTTGTCTGGCATTTCAAAAGGCTGCAACACAAGGTCATGGCTGAACAAGAGTCATACAAACACAGAATAGCACTTGTATGGAGGTCATTTTTGGAAGTGGGGGTGTCAATTCTATAGGTAAAGTCTGGCAGACAGGAGATAAGTTAACCATGGCCTGTCAGACAAAGGGGACAGTTGTTAGCATCAGAAAAGGTAAAGAGTAGTAGTTCCTGACGTGTCAGAGGCCTCAACATCAGTGGGAGAGTATAAAAGGACCTGCAAGTGTGCGTAGGTCTACGGTGCGCAAACATTCACAGCCCTGCAACCATGGGAAAGGTATGAACTCACATACGACATGGTAACAGTTTTCAGGAAATTGTGAAAGATGAAAAATGGCATCATTTGGAAACGTGTGACTGAGGCAGGGAGGCTAACCATACAGCAAGATAGATAGGCAGCTGCTCATGTGGTTAAAAAAAAAAAAAAAAACCTGTTGAACCCAATTAGACTGTGACTTTGAGGGGATTTTTTTTGTGGGTGAAAACTCCACGAATTTAGGAGTCTATAGGGAAAGCATCTCTGGAGCTAAAAAAATGAACTCGTACCCGTATACAGTACCCAACAGGATATTTGTATGTTTGAAAGGAAACTTTGAGTTCCTTAAATTTGAAAAACTCATATTGAAAAACAATGGGACAGCTTAAATATTTTTGTTAATGGCCGTGATTTTCATAAAGTATTCCGTATACTATAGAAATATAGAGCAGAGGGGAAAGGCTGGTGCATATGAAGGACTCTATGTGAAAGAAAAAGACTTTTTGTTACAAGGAGAGCAGTGTCCCCTACAGACCATCCATGGGTACTGCAACTCCAACTTGACTACCTTTGCTTCTGTCTCTCTTTCTTTCAAGATTATCTTCTACGAAGGCCGCAACTTCCAGGGCCGCCACTGGGAGTGCAGCAGCGACTGCATGGACACCTTCAGGCACTTCAACTGCTGCAACTCCATCCGCGTGAGTGGTGGTCACTGGGTGGCCTATGAGAAGCCTCACTACATGGGCTACCAGTACATCATGGGCCCCGGCGAGTACCCCGACTACCACTGCTGGATGGGTTTCAACAACTGTATCCGCTCCTGCCAGATGTTCCCACCTGTAAGTCAATCAAACGGACAGGTAGAATTGGTAGTCCCCCCGAACCCCCACCACTCACCTTGTACATCAAATAGCGCTTTATAAATGGATGTCAATCATTGGCCTTTTGATGTCATTTACAAATAGTCAGGCAGGTCATAGCATAAAAGTGTCTGTTGCAAGGCCCACAAGGAGACCTAGTCAGCCTTTAAAAAGAATATCATACACCCCCCCCATAAGACTCGGTGCCTCCATTCTAATTCTGGTAGTCACACTGAGTGTCTCTGGAAGTTTAAGGAAGAAAAAAAAATCTAATTCTATCGTGTTCCCAAAGAGTTGTTGCTCATTCTCATCTCTGGTTACTTACTTAAGGAAACTGAGTACTGTCTAGAGTTCAAAGCCATCAGCTCTGGGCTGAAAGCTCTTAAAGTGCTCTCTTGTGTTCACACCTACGAAAGTAGAATAATAATCGTGTTCCAATTACTTCCAAAATACAGTACAGGGGATCCTACAGGATGAGGATCTACAACAGACCCGACATGATGGGACACACTATGGAGTTCATGGACGACTGCCCCAACGTGTATGATCGCTTCCGCTTCCGTGACATTTATTCCTGCAACATCATGGAGGGTTACTGGATCTTCTATGAGCACCCTAACTACAGGGGACGCCAGTACTTCCTGCGCCCTGGAGAGTACAGGGCCTGCGGTGACTGGGGCTGCCACAACCCCATGGTGGGCTCTTTCAGAAGGATGAGGACTACCATGTAAACTGCACCTCTGCTCAAATGAACATTAAAGAACGATTTTGAAATAAGAATCGCTTTTTGTGTGCATATCTTTTTTTTATTTAAATAAAAGCATACATCCTAATACTTATTCTGAAAATGAAGGATTCTCAATGGCCCAGTAACAGATTTACATAAGCTTAAAGTGTTAAACTACTAGCTTAAGTTACTGTCAAATGATATGGTGTGGTATCAAACTTTTGTACCGGTACTCTATCCACATATACTTCACGTAGGTTTCTGGCATTCATCCCAATAACGGCAGATGTTGCAACTCTTTTTGTGGCCATCTGAGAAAGTGCAGTTGTACAGTATTTTCCATACACAGACAGTGCTTTGACAGAGACAAAGCAGCTGCTGCAGCTTACAGTCCTATAGTGTTCTGTGCTCTATAGAGTACACTGTGCTGACACGACAAAGCTTTGTCTTACATTTGCAAAGCCCTGATCCCTGCGGGGTCTATAAAGAGGTCTGGTTCAGCCCAGTAACTGGTCTGGACTGAGTTTAACACAGTTACAATGGGCAAGGTAAGGGCACTATTTCAGATCTGTACTGTAATACGAACTCGGATATTTCAAGTGCGTTTGAGTGACCATGTGTATCAAATGGATTAATTATACTGAAATGGTAGTTCCATTTTGAAATGCTAGACTCAATGAAAAACAGCTCATTTATGCTAGACAGAATATCTACAGTTCAGTTGAGTTAAAATTGTAAGAAGAGAGTTCAAGTAGCTTAGTAGATCAAAGAATGTATTTAAAATCTCTTCAATACTTGCTGTGTGTATACAGTTTGTCCTTCATGCTACAAGTATCATAAAAAAATGAAATAAATACAAGGGGCAAAAACAAAAACCTTTTATAATTGTGTTCCGAAAAGAAGACAATTATCCAATTGTCAAGGAAATGGACGAAAGCCCTTCACAAAACCACTCGAGACTATTTTCTTTTATAAAAATCTCCAACAAGGTATTTTATATCTTATTCAGCATCGTCTCTACTACATATTTGTTTTAATACAGAAAGGCTAATTTGATCCAAGAGGGAAAAAAGGAAAACATGATTGACCATCGCTCTATGCAAAAATTGTGTGAACTTGAAAACCTGGTGCAGTCATCGAATGCATTACAACTGAAGCTAAAGTTTGAATGCATTACGACTGAAGCTAAAGTTTGTTTTTTTTAAAAGAGCAAACACAACTAGAGGACAGTTAACAATTCTTAGGGTTTGTCTCCTGCCTATAGCGCTGTGGTAATAACACTTGTTAATGCATTGTGCAGATTATCTTTTACGAAGACAGGAACTTCCAGGGTCGTCACTATGAGTGCAGCGGCGACTGCCCGGAGATGCAGAGCTTCTTCACTCGCTGCAACTCAATAAAGGTGGAGAGCGGCTGTTGGGTGGCCTACGAGAAGCCCAATTACGCTGGTTACCAGTACATGCTGAACAAGGGCGAGTACCAGGACTACCAACGCTGGGCAGGCTTCAATGACTGCATCCGCTCCTGCCGTATGGTGCCGCCTGTGAGTTTCGACTGATGCCCTCTGCGCTTGCAACACTGAGCCCACAAAAAGTTTTCTGTTTGAGTGCCAGTTACAGATCATTCCGTTCTCAAACCTGGTTGTACTGTACTGCTGTCACCGCTCGGTGCCAGAACCTGTGGCTGTCCTAAAATAACTTTCTGGGGTGACAAAACACAAAAGAGACTGGTGCTAAAATCATACATTTAGACAAGTCCTCCTCTTGAGTATTTAAACCATCCACTGCCTCATCCTTCATCTCACTCTCCAACCTTATCCTCTTTTCCCTCCAGTACACAGGAAACTACAGGATGAAGATCTTTGAGCGCTCCGACTTCACAGGCCAGAACTTGGAGCTAAACGACGACTGCCCAGACCTGAACGAGCGCTTCCACACCCGCGACATCTCCTCTTTGAACGTCATGGAGGGCTACTGGATTCTGCATGAACACCCCAATTACAGGGGACGCCAGTACTTCTTGCGTCCTGGCGAGTACAGGAGGCACATCGAGTGGGGAAGTGTCAGCACCACCTTCGGCTCACTGAGACGCGTCACCGACCTCAACTGATTCCTCACTCCGATTTATTATTTTATTTTTAACCTTTATTGAACCCCACAGTTGAGCTTTTACCCCTCACGCCTGCACTGTTTCAGTGTGGTTTCAACACTGTGCTGTCCCAACCTGAAATCATACACTTGGATGATGGGTTTTAGGCGTTTAATGTAAGGTTTTGGTTTTGTTGGGTTGCTTTTGCACTGTTGGGTGAAGTTTCTCCTCATCTCCATGCTCAAGCAACGATCACAGTAAACAGTGATGGTATTTTTGCTTTGGTCGTCCCCTTGCAAAATGGTTTTCCTCGCTGGTCCCTAACCCTCTGTCCTACTGGAATCACAATAAACGAAAATTTGATGAAAGCCAACTAAAGAGAGCCTTTGTTAATTTTCTACTGACTACTACAGCTGTCACTATCAAAAGATCAGGGGGATATGGCTTGTCATAAATCTAAGGGAGATTTTTCTCTTTTAGCACGGCGATTGAACTTTAGTTTCATCAGGCCACAGAGTTAGATGTTGAAGTATAACCGACGAGGTCCTAGTAAGACCAAGAGTTTCTACAGTGTGCCGTGATATCGACATTCCACTATACACAAAGAAATATTATCAAGGAAACAGAGGCTTTTCTTTGAAGTACAATATTAAAGAGCAGAAAAAGGCTATCTGAGGATGGGCATGTAGGAGTCTTTATGAGATCACATGGTGCAGAGTAAGCGCTTTGGGTCCATGAAAGATGCCCATATTAGATCCACATCACAGGGCCAGTGCCAACTCAAAGAGTTGGAGTCAAAGTGGCCTGGTATTAGCCCCAAGCATCAAGCTCTCTCAGAACAAAAAACAAAACCCAGTCCACATCCCTGCTCATGCATATTTCATCAGCCCAAGATACTGAGCCCTTTCAGAAATAAATATCAATTATTGAAATTGTTAATTAGATGCTGCGTAATTGGCAAAGATACACATGAATAAATAACTTTGACCATTAATTATTGATTGAAAAAAATTTTTAAGCCCAGCAGGGAATGCATTTGAGAGTCTCTTAAGATCAAGCACAACAAGAAATATGAGTTTTGGCCTTGAGTAATGTCCAATTAAAGGACTGTCAGCTTTGCAGTACAAGAGCGGTGATTTGCCCTCATCGTCCTTTTTATATCTGCGGACAACAATACCCAACAGACAACACACCAACAACAGGGTGCAGCGCGGGATCTGATCAGCTGGGGTCCAGGGGCAAAGCCTGATAAGATATAAAAAGAAATTCACAGGCTGCTGAAAAGCTGAAAGTTAATTTAAGGTCATGAAAGGGCAGTAGTTTCAAATAATGAATCAAATTTAGGAAAGAAGCCAACTTATACAACACTCAAAAAGTAAAAAACAAAACAAAAACAAAAGTCTATGGCTATGACAGAATAAAAGCATCTTCAAAACCTCCTGTGATTGGCAGTGTTCACCACAGACAAAATTACCAGTGACATAACACCTTAGTTTTTTGGGGTTTTTTTATTCTCTCTGTTAGGAACCACAAAATGAACATAAATGTTACATTAAACATAAAACTGGACTAATTATTTTGTTCTCTCATAACATAGCCTTTCTCAAACAGTCTCATAGAATTAACATTTTAGATTTGTTTCTTCAGACAAATGTTTGGATTATTATTCTTTTTTGGTGGGGATTTTCAGTTGCTGGCTCAAATGTGGAACATGATACACATGAGCAACAGCATAAATGGACATTTATATAATCTCTTAATTTTACTAGTCAATTCATTGTAAAATTTGAATTCTGGGTTTGAGGAGTATTAAGTGTGTTTTTTTACTTTATATGCATTTCCATACTTTATATAGAAAAGGAGACAAAATATCTCCAACATTACCATTCTTACAGATAATATCACAAATAATATACATACAAAAGTAGAAAGTAGAACAAAGATGAACTGGGTGCTTACGGTTTTGTAATTTCTCAGTTGAGTCATGAAGTCATAATGAGTCAATTGTTTAAACATTACAGAAAAATATCTAAATAGATTTATTAAAATGTAACACAAAGAATAAATACAAGGAAATGTATTAAATGAGGACAAGGAGTGATTTAAATTCTGGGTGGAATCAGGCACAAATCAGGCGCAAACTCGATCCATTCATTCCAAATGTGTTCAAATTTATCCCTCTGGAGCCTAATAGAAGTAAGTAAGAAATTTGCACTTTGATCGTACCAATCTTCTAGTGTTGGTGGAATTGAGTCCAACCACAATCTTGTAATAATGTAGTAAGTTGATATCCTCCCTCCATTCCGAGTACAGCGACATTGCCCAGATATTGGTTTACAAAGTTGTAGATAATACGAACCTTAAAGACAGATGGCTAAGTCCTATGGATACCACTCCAATACTGGTGCAGTCCCACGACAAATCATCTGATTCACACTGTCTCCAACATTGAGGAGGGCCAATTTAGTTTTTACCCTGGTGGGGTGTTTATCTTAACAATGCTCTGTAATTCATTTCTCATCCCAAATTCTTATTCAGGCCTCCTTTTCCAAGTTATTTTTTCATTTGGACAGTATCATAATGTCTCGCAAGCATAAATACTATATAATATTACCGCGAAATGGTTATTTTACTGCAGAACTGTTAATGCAAAACTTTAATTCAGTTGGTGTCAAGTTTGTAAACACGCATTTGGAGGAAGCTGAAAAAAAAAAATCAGTCTCTGGTTACCATATTTGGTTTGTATGTATGGCATGGAAGCTGTAATAACCTCTTATAGGGGCTTTTACAATATGACTGTATGAACCAATGTTACAACGAAGCCTCTCCAATATCCTGTAAGTTAGCAGTGAAGTGATAATACATCACAGAGGACGAACAATAGAACCTGAACAGCTGCAAGTGAAGAAAACAAGTTTGATGTATGTGATATTAAAATCGCAGTTCTATAAAACACTATACATCAAACAGGCAATATTCGGTGTCCCTGAATTGTTCCTTTCCTACCTCAAGTCATTTAGATATTTTCAATCGCTTCACACATAAAAAGGACAGAAGAGTGAGATCCGAGTTTTGTCTCCTTCTTCATCTCTGAACCCTTTGGACTTGGTGATGGGAGTCTGATTGAAGGGTAAGTAGCGCGTTTTAGAGAATGAATTCTTTAGATGATAGAAATAAGAGAAAGAAAAAGAAAGAAACTCAGAACACAAGCCTGTGATACCATTATTAGTCTCAGTTCTCCTTCTCCCTCTTTTCATTTCTGATGGCTGGATAATTAAACCTCTATAGTATTGTCTTCCATCTTCCCTGCCCCACTTCCAGCAATGCGAATTCCCCTATGGGCAACTTTTAAAAGGCCGTTTTTAGACATCTGTTTTTCAGATCAGTATGACTTTTTTTCCTCCCTATTAATTTGTGTTCTTTGTGAAAGCAGAACGATTGTTGCCAGGACAGAGACGAGCATACGTGTAAAAAAAAAAAAAAAAATACCCTCAACATTTCAACTCCAAAAAATCAAAAGAATAGAGGAAATAAATACAAATATTCTTTTTCAACCTATTTTTTATTCTACAATACTGCTGTTAAACAACCCAAACTGATCTTTAAGTGTGCATTGCAACACATCAGATAAGTGCTCAGAGGCTGGAATGGTACAGAGGTTTAATTTAAAAGCAGTTGTGTTCTACCCTCCAGCTTAAAGGAGGCAGCTTGTCAATTACTGTTCCTGCTCTGACAGAGACGCCACAAGGAAAAAAGTCAGGGAAGAAGCATAGCAATGGAAAAATGAGAGCAACTCTGATTGAATTAAAAAAAAAAAAAAAAACGTAAATAAAACGTGTGGATACCAGGCAAGAGTGGCTTTTATCTTGCTACGTAACCATTTAGCAAATCTGGTATTTTCTGATAATTTTGGAAATTCAAGAGTTGAGTGATTAGCTGCGCACTAAGCTTTAGTGAGCGAGGAGGTGAAACGTACATAAAACGATAAGCTTTTATTCCATGTATAAAAATTCCCCTGGCCAGCACCTTATCTAATCAAAATACATACACTTTCAGAAAAAGAAAAATGTGTCTTGGATTTACAGTGAGAATTTAAAAAAGAGGGAGAAATAAGGATATTACAACAAAGAATGCATTTACAAAGCACAATTGATAAACTGTAGGTAAGAAGCACCTGTAATCTGCAAGAATACAAATGACAGCAAGAATCTGATGTGTGCAAAATAAGGAAGAACTGGCCTCTGTACATCAGAATAAGAGCAGTTGATCAATGGAATAAAAAAATAGATAATAGATTATCTCCGCCACTGCAGTAATCCATCTTCATTAGGAAGAAAATTAGACTGATCTTTATCCCCAGATAAAATACTGGATGATTATAAAGAGTTTTACATCAGTATGTTTTGTACTGGTAATGCACTGAAATATTCAGTTGGGGCGTCTTGTAAGTTAGCTTTGGTGCTAGTGATGATATTTCCTATGGATACATAATGACATGGTAAAAAACGTGTTTCTTTACATATTAGTGTCAGTTGTAAAATCATATTCTGAAAAACCTGAGAATCCTTAAAATTTTCATGTTGTGTGTAAGTATTTTTTTTTTCCCGCTTCTTGCTTAGTTTTCCAATTCAATGTTGCATAACTACCTAACTCATAGTGTGAGGTAGAATTTATATAGATGCAAATTCTGAGTCTTTGAAAACAGTAAGTTGGCAGAGACTGCAGGTTTGCTGACCATCTGCATTGCTATGTGCTTCAGAGGTTCCAACACTGACATCAGGACATCTACTGGTGGACACTGTAAACCATTCCAACCCGTGTCAGTCTAGTGTCTCGGGTCTAGTTGCTGTCCCTTCGACCAGCTAGCGGCTGCCCAACAGGCAGGTTTTCATGAAGGTACTTCATGGTGCCGTGCTCGGAGAAGTCAGCTGCTGTATGGCCGTCACCTCTCAGGACCCATTTGGTGGTGAGCAGACCCTCCAAGCCAACAGGCCCCCGGGCATGGATACGAGCTGTACTAATACCCACCTCAGCCCCTGGATAAAAAAGAAAGACAACAGATAGGTAACCATATCAACTTGATAGAATGAAGGGTAAATGGATTGCACTTATATCGCGCTTCCCACACATTTTCCCCGAGTGGGAAAAATTTTCCCGAGTGGGACGAATAAAGGAATCTAATCTAATCAGGCACCTCACATGACCTCACATCCACACCAATGGGCGGCTGCTGCCATCCTCCACTGGTAGCAACTTAGGGTTCAGTGTCTTGCTCAAGGACACTTCGAACAGTCGGAGCCAGGATTCGGAATACCAACCCTTCAGCGATTGTACAACCTGCTCTACCAACCACGGCCAAAGCTGACCAAATAACTATTTAAAAGAATACTACCTAGAGCATGCAGCCTATTGAAAAATTCCTAAGGGAAAGGCCAGCAAAACTAAATCACAATGTGGTGAAACTAACACAACGTACCAAGTCCAAAGCGATACCCATCAGCAAACCGGGAGCTGGTGTTCCAGAAGACACAAGCACTGTCCAGCTGCTGCAGGAACTGCTCAGCTGTGTCCTCTGAAAAGAAATGACAGCTCATTGATGCTACTGGATTACAACTTTGTAGTTCCAACAGCTCGTCATCCATTAACTTTCTTTATACTGTTGATATTCATTTGTTTCTTGCTACTTCACTTATAGTCACCTTCTTCATACACACCCAGTGCTTTAAGTGTTTAAAATGTGTGAACCTTCACCCATCACCTCATAAGCCAGAACGATATGTACTAGTCAAAATCTCAACCACATTTGATTGATTTATTTTATCCATCCACCAACAGACATCTTATATTCAGGAACATTTAACCAAAGTTAGGAATGCATTTATCTGGGGTTTTTTTTTTTTTTTTTTACTATCAAACATGATTTTCAGTCAAATTTCTGATAAACTGAGACAGAACCAGAAAATGTTAAGGGGTGAAGTACCTTCTGTCGTCACTAGAGGGCAGAAACACATTATTCACCGTAGGCCACCATAGTCCTCAGTGTGCAAATGAAGTCAGCAAATTTGTATTTATTTATTTTTATATCGCCATTTGTCATTTTTCCTTCTGTCACAACGAAGGGAAGTTTTCTGTGCACGTGTACCTTCTTCTTCCTCCTCTACGATAAGAGATACGTACAATTTATTGTACCTCATATATTTTGTCAGCATTTTCAATACCATCCACAGACAGTATACCCTTAGGATGAACAGAGCACAAGGTCATTTCTGTTGATAGGAATAAGGCCTGCTCTTAAATGGGCTTAGTCCTTTTCACAGGAGGTTGTGTGCTGATTTTAAAGTGAGATAGGACATAAAAGGCACCGCAGACATCCGCAAAGAAATGTGCAGAATGACAAGACTGAAGAAAACTGCAAGTGCTATTGAATTAGATGATGAAAATTATGAGATGTTTTGCTTTGATTCCCACCCGATACAATGCACAACCTTCATATTCCATGTCTTTTTAGATGTGACTATCATTCTTCCTCTTATGGGGGCACATACCGTTTTCTGTGATGATAACGTCTGTGTGTGAGCTGCCGTATTTGTGGATGTGGTCCACAGCGTCCTGCATGCTATCCACTACCTCCATACAACACTCCAGGTCTCCATACTCTGTCCGCAGGGACTTGGCCTCTGAGGGGCTGAAGGTGAGATATGAAGCAAACCGAGGACCTGCGTGAATTTTCACCTGTCGGCATCAGACAGAAAATAGTGAGGAAAAAATAGAGGATTGAACATCATCTGCACTGAAATCATTAAAGTTAATCCAAAAAATTGTATTCTGTGAATAAGATTTAGTGCTTCACCCGCTCTGTGCGCAGCATGTCAATAATCTGGTCAAATAGCGGAGTCCTCAGGAGGTCCCGGTGAATCAGCAGGGTTTCCATAGCATTACAAGCAGCCGGGTAATCGCATTTGGAGTCTCTGACTGAAAATTCCAAATTACAAACAAAATTCAACACTGATCACAGAGCAACAAGAACTGTGAATACAAACTCTGAAAAGAGTGGAACTGGATAAATCCTGTGAGGCTCTTTAAGACTGATTCCATGTGTTTCATGGTGTGGAGGAGCAGCACCGGTGACCCCTCCCTAATGGAATTCATAGAAGAGGTTTGACTTTGTTTACCGATCTTGATGACTTTGTCAACGCCAGCGTCTGCATCAACATAAACGTGGCAGATTCCTTCACTGTGACCCAGGACCGGGATGCCTTTGGCCGCCCGCTGAATGTCCCGCACCAGCTGGGACGACCCACGTGGAATAATGAGATCGATCATTTTGTCCAGTCGGCAAAGGTCCTCCACCTCCTCGCGGGTGCTCACCTAAGGACATGTTTGGTTATTAGAACAGCAACAAAGTCTTTGTAGACATTTAAAGGAGGATCAACGCATAAGTCAGGTTTCTTAATGTGTGAATAATAGTGAAATGATGAAATCTCCCCCTTGTCTATTAACTGTCCCGTTTGTATTGCCTTGTAATAGAGGAAGTAGTCGTACCAACTGAACAGCTTCTCTAACGCCATGTATGGAAAGGGCTTCCTGCGTGAGCTGGTGGAGGATGCGGTTGGTGTTTGCTGCCTCTTTGCCTCCCTTCAGCAGGAGAGCATTACCACTGGCTATGGCCAATGCTGACACCTAAAGAAAACACAAGAAACACAGAATGATGGCACTTTCATGAATGATTATAAACCTGACTGTGACCATTTCTAAGCAAAAAAGACTTAACTGTGACCAGTTGGATTAATCAGTCTAATAAATATTACAGTCAACCATTTGTAGTTTAAATACAACTTAAATTCAATATATTTTTAAACATAAAGTACAAAAGCCTCTGTCCATAAATCTAACATATGTTTGATTTAAGAAAAATAAATATAAAGCACAATTGTATTGGAAATATAGTAATAATTCCACTTGACCCACAAATATGGTTTTAAGTGGAGTTTGAGTGACACTATGCAAGAAAGAATACATTTGCAAAAGTTTCAAACACACCATCACTTTGAGGTATTCTGGCTGTGTCGAATTTTGAGGTAAAAGTTGAGTTTAACCATTTCGGAATAATGCAGTAACAAAACACAACAAAAACATATCATCCTTTATGGATGCATTGTACACAACTGCTGATTACCTGAGGTAAGCAATCAGGCCGGGCTTCAAAAATGACCAGGAGAACCCCAATAGGTACGGTGATCTGCTCCAGCTCCAGATTGTGAGCCACTCTGGTTCTGCGCAGCACGCGACCCACACTGTCCTGGGCAGCCACGGCGATCTGACGAAGACCTATGGCCAAACTGTTGAGCTTGGCTGGTGACAGGCTCAGACGCTTCAGTATGGCAGGAGGCAGTTGACCTGGAGGCAGAAGCTTATTAACTGGGGCACCATATGACAGGGAAATTATTTTTGGGGGGATTTCATTAGTGTTTTCATGTTGTAACTGGAAATGAAAACTCCACTGCAACGATATTGTGAAGTGCAGCTGAATTATGGGTTGACTCGCTGTCACATTATGTCAGAAAACATGTCGAACTGATCCAGACCTGCACCGGCAGCCAGGTCCAGGTCCATTTTGTTGGCAGCCAAAATCTCCTCTTTCTTGTCAGTCAACAGTTCTGCTAGCTGACAGATGATTTCACTCCTCTGACGATGCAGACAAAAATTATAAACACAAGATGAGCAGGAATCACATTTACCCACAAGAGGTCAGTGTTTCTCTTTGGATTTTATCAGTTTTTCATTTTCACGGCCTATAGATATCTGACATTTTAACATGACGTGAAATTAAAGGGCTTACAGAAAAGAATAAACTTTGCAATACATTCCAGTATTGTTGATTATTTCTTGCTTTTCTATACCTGATCTGGGTGCAAAGAGGCCAGGGTTCTTCCAGAGTTCCGTGCCATTTCTGTCTGCTGCTCCACAGTGGGGCCTGTTTGAAGTCAAGGGATCACAGAGGTTTCAGTCAAAGCATAAAGGGAGAGAGACTGCAGCTGTTGTCTGAGCGCAACAATTCTGATGTAAAGTAAAAGGTTAAAAAAAAAAAAAAACACACACAATACACATATTAGAGGTAAACTCACCGGCAGGTTTGATTTTGGAGAAGAATGTGCCCACCTTTTTGCCCTCCACAATGTCAGTGATGACATGACCAGTTACTTTGGGATGGGTGCCGTTTGCTATGACCACCGAGGTACCACCTTGCAGAGCCCAGAGGGCAGCTTTAACCTGCAAAAGTGTAACATTTTAAGGATCCCTGAAAGTATCCCCATTTCAATACTTTACAAAAGTAAACCCACAAAACTATGCAGGAGCAGTACAACATTATCTGGTCTCCTGCATCACTCTGGACACAGGAAATTGTTATCAAATGGTCAGATGTAAAACTCCCAACAGCCTATATAGCTGTGCCTACTGCAATAAAAAAAATACCTTGGCCTCCATGCCCCCAATTCCAACTCTGGACTTTGTACCGTAGGTAATGGACTGCTGGTCTCCAGGGTAGAAGATGTCAATAAGCTTGGCGTCATCTGTTCCAGGGGGGCTGTTGTACAATCCTGAAAAAAATAATAATATTAAGAGTGCTTATTCACATCTATATAATAAAGGCAAAACAAAAAAGTTTCCACATGTTTTTAGCATGTAGAATCTTCAGACTAGAGTGGTCCAATATTTCATTTGTGACAAAAATCGCCTACATAATCCAGTCAATCAACATTGAAGGACCCATAACAATGACAGATGACACAAACACACTGTCTGCGTCGACCCCATCAGTGTCAGTTTCAAACATGACGGCAGAAGGTCTGTGTTTGTCTCCATCGTATGACACCACAGTGACCCTGAGAACAGTTCTTGTTTTTACTGTGAAGAGCACAGGCAGATGGTGTTGTTAGCTAATAGCTGACCCAGACATGTTGTTGTGGTAATATACATACCTTCCACGTCAGACAGAGCGATGAGCAGGTCAGCCTTCATCTCTACAGCTAGTCGCGCTGCTAGGCTGTCATTGTCCTTAATGCTGATCACCTACAGAACCAGAAAATTGCAAATGTAAGCTGACGAAGGCAGTCAAGAATTGACAACGGCCATCTGCCGCTCATCCATCTGAGCAGATTAGTGCACCGCTACCCTAACTATTTTGCAAACATTAAATGACTGTTTTGTGTGAAAAAGTAACGTGGACGGAAACTTAGTAATTAAGCCATTATCCATCAATTTTCTTTTAAAGGATTTAAAGAAATACAGATTTGGTTCCTGTAAGTTTTCTATAATCACGGTATCTGCAGGTTTAAGAAATTTAATGTAAGACTTTTTCAAGACCTTTTTTAAGATCACTTTAATTGATTTTAAGACCTTTTGTCTGCGAGATTTTAAAAATTGTGACATTTGCAAAGAGTTTTGTCCATATATTTAATGGAACTGCTGAAAAATAACAAACATCAAGATCACAACTCTTGATGTTTGAATCAACGGTGACACACTGCCCTTTCCCGCCACAACCCAACGATGCTATAGGTTCTGCTCTGTTGTACTAAAATGCAGAACAGTAATTACAAATTTGCCAGATTCTTTACAAAGATTTCACTGTACAACGTAAGAAAACACATTGCAATTTTGTTTATCGTGTTAAAAATTTGAAGACCTTTAAAAGTAGGATTTAAGGATTCATTTTAATTTTTAAGGATAATTAAGGCCTTCATTTTGGACACATTTAAGGCTTTCTAAGACTTTTTAAGGACACCCAGATAATGCAATATTTCACACTATCATCGTTATATCACGGCAGAATTTCACGAAATATTAACAGAAAGGAAAATGAAGAATATACTGTAATTTCCGGACGACAAACCGCTACTTTTTTCACATGTTTTGAACCCCACAGTCTATATGGCGGTGCAGCTAATCTATGGATTTTTCATGATTTTCATGATATGAATATGATTTTTCTTCTCCTTTAAGAGACAGCCCCGGATTTCTGGCTCCAGTAGGAAATGCAGCTCAGATTTTTTGTGCAGACATCGGGGTATCTGTGCGCAATTGGGCAAATGTGCAGCTTAGAGGGAACACTGCCGACAATCCCCTTCATGCATGAACTCTTACATATGGTGATTTAACATTAAAACACCTGCGGCTTATAGTGCAGTGTGGCTTGTATATGTACAAATCTGGATTTTCCCCTCATTTTAAGTGGTGCGGCTTATATTCAGGTGCGCTTCATAGTCCAGAAATTACTGTAGTAATATTACTTGGAGAAAAAAAAAGCATTTGTTAGTAACTATGGTAGAAAAAAGGAAGACAGAAGGCATCTACCTCCAGAGGTTTAGTGGCATTCTCTTTCGACAGCACCTCCACCCCAGTGACTGCATGCACATGTTTCAATAATTTTAGAGGGCGGAGCCGGTGAGGTGAGGCAGCGTAGCAGAGATGATTTAGCATGTGGATGACAGATAATCTACCAGGTAATGAATGCTATTACCTCCATCTTGTATAAACTCTACTGTCAGCCACATCAGCACCCCTGCTGCTGTCATCACCACCACCAGAGTCACACACCCCCCCGCTGTCTATACCCACATTTACCCCCTGCAGGTCGCTGTTGGGTTCCGGCGGGGGTACCACAGCATCATTAGTGTTGATGATGGGCACGATGTTCATGCGAAGCAGCTCCTGCAGTGTGCTGTTCAGGTTCTGTCTCTTTTGGTCATCGTGGAAATCCAGATTTGTCACCAAGACCTTAGAGGACGAAAAGATGAGATTTGGGGAAAGGACCATAGCTTGAAAATAGAGTTGATGGTCCTCATTAAACGCTCACACGATTTGCTTTCCAATGGGACTACCTGTGCAGTGCAAGTACTGTACTGGGTGAACATGGCCTCGTACAGAGCCATCAGACCGCTCTGTCCTGCTGCAGCACAGGCCCGGGCCTCCAGCACCGGCAAAGACTGAATGGCAGACAAAGAGAACACGTACCTCAGAAGAGAACAACAGTGTCTTATGTATTTTAACCACCCACCCATACGTTTACACATGATCATGATTTGTGTTGTTATCCTTGTTTTCTCCATAGGTCTTGCTAAGTGTATTTCATATGCTTTTATTTTATGCTTTGATGTATTGTACAGTGCATGTACAATGCAGTTTCTGTTTAAAAGGTGCAGCGTGTGACATTTATGAGCATCCGATCACATAAATATAACATTTTTATGCTTCCACTGTATGACTGTGAGCAAGTGGGCAAATACAGAGCAAGTGGTTTCTATCTGCAGATGGAGAAGGTCACCTCCATGACGCTTTACAAAATTGTTTCTATTGTAGCTCAAAACTGTCTTCCTGGGGCACCTCAGTGACCGCCCTGGCAGAGCACACACCACATAGCCCACAGCCTTACCACCACAGCGACATGGGTTTGATTCCTGGTCCAAATCATTTGCTGCATGTCACTCCAATATCTCTTTACAGTGCACTATCGCTAATGAAAAAAAAGTGCATACCAGTAAATATGTCGTTGAAAAACTGACTCAACTCCCTTCTCCCTGTTTATGATTCGAAGCAGATGTCATCCGGTGTCAAGATGCATTACAAATTCCCATAATGTTTAAATGTGGACCACAGCTCATTTTCCCTAGGATAATGGTTCTACATAGAGGTCATTCATGTTTGAGTTAACCCGCACTAATGTCTATTAATGTGTACTTCCAGGTCAAATCATACTGTATAAAAGAAACAATTCAACTGTATAAACTCTCAGGTTGTTAATGTCAGTGTTGTTTTAATTGCTACTAGTGGAGTAGAAACAATTGTCCCCTGCGGACAAATAAAGGTCTTGAATTGAATCATTGTTACTGCAACAAGTCAAAAAGCCAATACTGAAACCACAGCTCCTCTGAATGATATTAAATGCATTACTGATCCATCACAATTATTTTCCTAATGTTGCTCTTTATGTCGTTTATATTGTATTTAAGTCTAAATATAATGGAATGTGTCCTGACTACATGTGAGTAAATAGTTCTAATATTGCATTTACAACCTTCGATTGCAAAGACAACTTTCTGGTTTATGTACACAAGTAGTAGACAAATTAAATACAGTACATTCAAACCTATTAATATTTTGTGAGGCATTTAGTAAGTGGGATGATATTAGTAATAATTACTACAGCGGAAATGTGTCAAGTATACAGAGACTGTTGGTTGTTTTTTTTTTAATGTTTGCTATAAATCTACTGGAACTTGCCATTCATTCCTGTACTATTGTCTTTTTCTTACCATGTCTTTGAGCTGATTCTGTCCGGAGTGCAGGGCCTGACGGACACTCTGGGACAGCAGGATTTCATGTCTTAATCTTTGTTTGCCAAAAGCCACTGCTCCGCTGGTGACAATCATCATCTCTCTGCCTTGATTCTGCAGCATGGCCACCTGGGTAATGAACTGAACTATTAGGACGTCTGAACTAGAGCAGACTAACAGTTCTCTTCTTAGCTCAGAATCGCAAAACATGTGGCTTTAACAGGTACAGTACATAAATACCACAAAGATATTTTTGGCTTTACTTGGCCAGGTTTTAAAAAATGCCTTGATCTTTTCTTAGTTCCAAAATAATGCATTTAGTGAAACATTGTTACTGATGCAACTTTAGAAAAATTCCAAAAGAACTAAAAATAATTACATTTTCCTTTTTACTATTTATTTCTCAAAGAGTAATGAACAACACACTGAAAATCTTAATTTCATCCTCATCTGATATTTTTTGGCAGACCTAAAAACTGTTTAATGATGGCAGTTAGAGTCATTAATTAGTGCTCTTCACCTGCTCCACGATGGAGGCCAGCCTGCCAAGAGCCAGGCCACATTCATCACCACGGGTGACCACAGCACTGCCAAGCTTCACAACGATCCTCTTAGCCTGGCGTAGTTCACTGCGATGAGCAAAGGAGCCGCTATGTGCCCTTCCTTGGGGAAGGAATAGAAGGAATAGATGCTATTTTTAAGGCTTTCATCACTCATTTCAATAGTATGCCCTATTGTGATGCAAAAAAAAATGTTACGACATCCATGGCAGTCACATTTGATTGTAAAGAATTTACCCATGAGAAATTTATTGGTGTAACGGTTGAATTACTGAGGAAGGAACTTGCTTAAGCTTTGATTTTATTTGATCTGATACAAACATCCAGAAATATGATAAAATATACAGCACCGTGGTGTGAATGGAAACTTTCTATACAAATACAAGCAACAGGTCTCCTAAATGCTCAATATACAGTATTGTTACAGTCTGCTTTTCCACACCAAGGTGTGCAAACAACCATGATTTGCTAGGTTTTCGTTTCATTGATTACATGACTGAGACAAGCACATATAGCCCATCCCCGCCATCCATTTGTTACCTGGGAAACACACAATCACAGTCTTTAAACTGCCACATCAGCAGAGCAGCAAAGCCTGTGCTGACAATACACATCTGTCTGGAGCAATGAGGCGCATGAGTGAGCAAGAGAGAAAGAGGCCCATGACATCTTGTACTGACTACAGTAGGTCAGAAAAGCCCCCGCAGGCAAAATATCTAAGTCAAAGTGAGCATAGACGCACACCTATCTCCTCATGCTATATTCATTATACTGATACAATGGTGACATAGTCAAAGTTCAGCATTTACTCTTAGTATAAAAATATTTATATTTAAGAGGCTTTATAGACTGCCAGAAGGAACATTACACATGAATTTCTTAGTTGTGTTTTCCCTAATTATTCCTATGGTAATTTACACATTAAAAAAATAACACAAAAAGTTTGTAACAAGATCACAGTGCCAAATGGCATTCATTTAGTTAAGGCATACAACTCCAACACACGACACAATCACAAACACACAGCAGCTACTACACGTGTAAGAAAATTTGTATCCAGTGGTTGTTAGATTTAAAGGCTTAATTATCAAACCTGATGTGTTAATTCTCTGCAGGTTGTTTTACTTTACCCCATTATAAAACAACTGCACGTGCTACAACTGCTGTGTGTGCTGGGTTTAGAAAATCACATCTACTGTGTACTGCATGTGTAAAAAAAAAAAAAATAAGATTAATCTTTTTTCAGTGATTCAACAAGCAATTCATCTTCTTAATCAGTTGTCTTCAGGCTGCATGAACTGAAGAGAAAGCAGGATACTAAATATTCGTTCTTTACTGATAGTATATACCATGTATGATTGCAGAAACATATCCACAACAAGAAGCGATTAGGTTGTATTTTGACTTTTTTTATTATTATTTTTTTTAGCAAAAAAGGCTTCCAGAGGAATAATCTGGATTTAGTCATTTAAGCATTTTTTATGGCTTTCAGAAACCCAAACCCTAACTGAATTAAACTGCCACATTGTCATTCCCCACAACATGCATCAACCCGTGTAAACACTGTATCACTACTTGCCTTGTGTCAGTGATCTGCTGAACAAATGGCAGACGTGTCTCTGAGAATCCCTGGGGGTCCTTGAACACAAAGTCAGCCTCCGGAGCAGCATCGTCAGGTCGTCAGGCCTCCTTGATCTGGAAAAGGACATTCACAAGACAGACAAAAGACAAATTTAAGCAAAGGAATTAACTGTCCCATTTTCTCTGCAGAGTCAGGATGGAAGTGTTAGAATGAAAAAGGCCTCTTTGTGAAGTGCAGTCAAGAGACAACTACTACTTCTCTACATGGTAAAGCCACTAAAAGACGGTTTCTCTTACTTCGTGGCACCAAACCTCTTTTGCCCCGGTGTCTCTACCGGCCTTGTGTAACTTCTAAAGAGATGTACTCTTATTTTCGCAGCAATTCTTTAATTTTTCACCACAGCACTGTGGGACGATCAGGAGCGGGACTCCTCCTCCCGTCAATCACAAAGCCGCTGATGAAACTGTCACTGCACTTTGCATCAGGTGAAAACGGTCCGTCCTGTGCAGCTTTCCTCGCTTCTTTTAAGAGGCAGCTAATGTTAAAACCACCGGCAGCCAATTCCTTACCTTTCAGTTGACGGACATTAATACAGAAAGCTGCTTTGCCGCACAGACCGCCTTGTAAATTGGAGGTGAAGTGGCAGGAAGTGACGTCGGGCCGGCCGGTGAAACCCGGAAAAATTGCGGAAGCCATTATGTGTTTCAAAATAAATGTCATAACAGTTAAACCCCGATGATTTTCCGTCAGATTTTTTTTTTAATCGCTCCAGTTTTACAATCGCAATCTCTGTTTTGAATGGGTAACATTTCAGGCATTTTAGTAATATTTATGACTACTTCTGAATTGAACAGTATCTCTAAACCAAGGTTATCATAAAACCTCAATTTCTTTTCATGTTAAATACTCCTAGATTTATATAGTGGTATTCAAATATTTCCTGTTATGAAAACAAAATGAAATATTTACTTTAGTAGGCACATATTTACAATGAATCATGCAGTTTAAAACACACAGGAGTCTATTTCAAACAGGTGGTTCCAGATGAGGTAATTGCATGCATTTGTCATTTTTAATGTAATTTTTATTGTACAGTAGCTACATGTATGCAGTGACACATTAAATCAAGTCAAGTCCATTAAGGTCTTGACTTTTTTTAGCTGGTTGTCATCATCTTATTACTCTGAAACTGATAGGAAGCCGAACTAATTAGATCTAAATGCAGAAAATGACTAATTTGCCCAAGTTTTTTAAGAATATTTTATTTTTTTATTTTATCTTATTTTTATTAGACAACAACATTTCATTACACCACAAAACAGTCACATATAATCACTACCATGACTCCCCCCCACCCACATTAACAGGGCCAGAGGCAACAGTGACAACAACATAAGCAAAACAAGACAAACAGAATGAGACAAGACATGACGAGATGAAACAAGACAAACGAAGGAAGACAGGTCCAGGCAAGACAAAACAAAGCCAGACACAACAATACCAGACCTTAACTATACAAGTTTCGCTGAGAGACACGTTAACCTCACGCCTCCTTCGTCCAACAAGTTCAGCTCCAGTATGTAGAGCTGAGTCCATGTGGTGTTTATCAGGTATATAGAGCTGAGTCTATGTGGTGTGTATATGTATATGGACCTGAGTCTATGTAATGAATATCAGGTACATGGAGCTGAGTCCATGTGGTGTATATTAGCAGGGCCGGCCCGTGGCTTAGGCAGTATCGGCAAATGCTAAGGGCGCCGTCCATCTGGGGGGCGCCGGAAGAGCGGAGAAAGAAAAAATATATAATTTCCACGACTCTTAAAACTACTTGGTATCATTAAAGTATGTCTTCATTTAACTGTATAGCAAAGCCTATAATAGTAATAATGATAATTGTTGTGTCTTTAACAAATTTAAAATAATGATGGGGCCGGAGCTTTTAGTTTTGCTGGCTTTACTACTGAACGGCAGGTGACACGAACGAACCAATACACACATATCACTGCGCCACGAACGAACCACTACACACATATCACTGCGCCA
>JAPTHA010000012.1:11376621-11393201 GCA_029814585.1 Gymnapogon annona | reverse complement strand
AAGATAAGATAAGATAAGATAAGATAAGATAAGATAAGATAAGATAAGATAAGATAAGATAAGATAAGATATTCCTTCATTTGTCCCACAGTAGTCCATTAAAAAGCAAAAAAAGATGACTTGTTTGACTGAAAGGTGGGTTGAGGGGCGGGGTATTATGGTATGATGCAAGGAAATAATGATGACAATGAGAGGAACAAACAGACAGACAGACAGAAAGGGAGAGGGCAACACTGATAGGATGCTTTCTACTGATTTTATTAGGAACGATTGACCAAGATACACATCTGATAGGTGATACTTAGAGCACCCATGGCTCAGATATGACACCACGAGGTCCCATTAAAAAGCAGAAGATCACTTGTTTCGGCTGAAAGGGAGATGGGAATATTGTGGTATGGATGCGAGGAAATGGTGATGACAGAACAGCAGGAGGAAGAAGACGCTTTCTAGGGTTGACTGGAGGAAAGAAAGAGAAGAAAAAAAGAAAGAAAGTGAGAGAGAGAGAGAGAGACTGAGTCAATCTGTTTGGGCTCATGTTTGCAGTCCCCTCTCCTGTCATCCATCCGTCAGATATATGCTTAGCCTATATGGCCAAGCATCCCACGTCATTTCCTCACCTCTGCGCGTTACCCCTACCGAGCAGCTATACCCTGGTTTTCTATGTGTTGTCTCCTCTTTTTTTAATTTCTGTCTTCCTTCTTCCCTCCTGTGCTCTTCCTTCCCTTATTTTGTCTTTAAAACGGGGAGTCGTGTGAACAGGCTATGCAAATGAGATGGTTATTACCCCACTGCTCATCAAGCCGCGCAGAGGAGACATTAATAGGCTGATGAATATGCATGTGAATTTGTTAATTAAGTTAATTATTCTGCTGAAAATGCATTCGTCTTCCAAGGACATCTTCCCCAGGATTTCAACCTGCTCCACTCATTAGTTATGCGATATTTCATACACAGAGTGAGAAAGAGAGAGAGAGAGAGAGGGAGGCAGACAGTGGGAGGGAGATGGAAGGGGAGAAGAGACAATGCTGCTTTTGGAAACTGGGTGCCATGAACAGTTGGGGTTGTAAAAGTATGGGGTAAAAATAATGTATTTTTATGTCATCAGTGTTCGCAATGGGATGCAGTGTAACTACCCATAATAGCAAACCACATCCTGGTTTCCAGATATGGCACATTATCCCCCCCACTCCACAAAAAAAGTCCTAACTGGAGTTAACACTTTCAGAGTTTTTATCTGCATCTTTTTTTCTTTTCCTTTTTTTCACCCTTTGCTTCTACCTCACTGGTTACTTCTCCCTAATTGCTTATTAAAACCCTCTTAAATGAACTTTTTGTGCCAACTTTCCAACACATTAATTAATTGTTGTAGCCAATTAAGTGCCGTTGTGCAAATGAGCCTCATCACAAATGGTCCTATAGGGCCGACCCCTCCTTCCTCTCTCCCTCTCCCTCTGTCTTGCTCATTCGCTTTTCCTACCACCCTCCCAGCTAGTCTTCCCAGCTGCCCTTGCACTTCAAGGCACATGGTGCCAAAGAAGCAGAAACTGTGTCCTGATAATGCTGCACTGTTCTCTGGACCGTATCCAGCCTTCAGGCTCACTGATCTCGAACTTGTATGATATTTGAAGAGCAAATGGCTTAGACTTTTCTTCTTCTTTTTATTTTTGTTGTGAGAGAGAGCTTTGTAAAACTGCTTGTAAACCAACTGACAATCCATAAATAATTTTGCTGTTTGCATTGTCTGGTTATTTAGTCTGACAGCTACTGTGCATATGCACGAATTTTGGCTACCTTTATTCACAGGAGGTAAATGTGAGTTCACCAAGAGAGAAACGCAGAAAAAAGGAGGGTAGTCAACTTCAAAGCGTTCAATAAGGTTGCCAAGCTGTTCGCACATCTCTATCTCCTGTGTTAAAACTGGAAACATAAAGAGGGAAAATCAGATATAGGCTATAATAGAGCTGCTACAAACAGTCTCCACCAACACCACAATATTAATGAAAAAGGGTTGTTAAGGCACCAGGGAAACTTAAATAGAAATTTAATGCAACTCATCTGGGTCTCCTGTGTACTGGGATAACTGTCTTAATTAGAAGGTGTGGTGTTCTTTATTCCTCTGGTGACTTTAATATTAACATTTCAAAATCATGATATTAACAAGACATGTAGTGACAGGGGCTGAACTTTCTTTTCTTTTGCCCGTGTCGGGTTCTGCCCACTGTATACAGACATGGCACTTATACACCCACCAGGAGGATTAGGGAAGGTTTAGTGCGTGTGCCAGCCTCAGTCGCAGTGCCACCCCTTCCCTGGGCACAGAGGGGTCCCGCTTGGCATGGCAAGGTGAACTAGCCTCTGATTGATGGGCATGGTTTCAGCTCGCTACTGTGCTCCCCAAGGCCCCCATGCCTCCCTTTCCTTTCTCCTACTGATGTCTTGGCAGCGGTGCCCACCTCCTCTTCCATGCCAGGCAGCCAGCTAAAACTCCTGGTGGGCACATCAATTACATAGCGGCACCTCCCCTCTTTTCTCATGTCTATCTGTGGGTCTGTCTACTGTCTCAGACGATGCCAATCTGGTCTCTCTCCATCTCCAATGCTGCTTTTCCCCCAGTGTGTGTGTGTGCATGGAAGTGTGCATGTGTGTTTACTTTTGCACCCATGCTCACATATTTATACCTTTGCATATATGCACAAATGCACATATTCATGCACACACTTCCGCTCCTTCTCTTGGGCAGGTCATGCTTGGTGGGGAAGTCCTCCCAAGAGAGCATTCACTTGCCACAGGCTCAGCTGTTCAATAGGCTCAGGTGTATGAGTGTAGTACTTACATGGGTGTGTGTGTGAGTGTGTGGTTGCATTTTGCCTTTATAAATGCCCACATTGTGTTTCCACCGCTCATACTAATGCTTCAAGTGACTGCTTTGTGAATGGGTGTGCAAAATATGCAAAAATTATAGGGTAAAATGTCGAGCGTGTTAAGATAATGCATTGTTGTGCTTTTAAAGACAATTAAGGCTATTATTTTAATTATCCACTGGATTTTGGCGCTTCATTGCTCTTGGCAAAACATGAATCATTTACTCGCGGAGATCGTACGCCATCTGGAGTATTAATCGGACCATTGTTTTTTTTTTTTTTTTTTTGCTGCTGCAGGAGAGATGCTAAAAACTACAACCACACAGTTGTAAGCTTTAACAACTAAATAAATGGGTTTGAGTTTACATGTAGCAGCCGATAAAAAAAACAATAAAAACGCCTTCGACTGTATTTGTTCTGTTTTGTCGCGATGGGAATTTTCAACAATATAACCCTTCTAAACTTATTCTTTAATACTATGTTAAAACCTCTTCAAAAAATAAAGAAATTAAAACAACAATGTTCCTGTATACAAAGTGGCGACAGCTACAAATGGGAGAGCTGGTCCATTCCCCTTTTAACGAGACGCGACGGTACGGAAGCCCGGATGGGGAAGCGGGGAAACCGAATCCGGGGACGGGCACAATGGCGGCAGGGCCTGGTGTTTCTATGCAAAGCGGTAGCCCTGCGAGAGAACTAACTCTCTCTGTTCAGCAAGGAGGAAATCAAAACCATGCAGATAGGATCAAAACAGAAGAGGTGTCCGGTAAGAATAATATTTAGTTATTGTTTTGTTTTGTTTGTTGGTGCTCTGCCCTGCCATTACTGGACGAGGCAACTAAAGCTACAAGCTACTAGCTAACTTGCTTGACTATGTAACGATTGCTCTTTGTTGGCTGTGTTTTTTTACACGTTAGCCGGTTGGGTGTGTATTGTACCAGTTAATAACACATTAATAGCGCAGTGACGTTGGTATTAAGCACTAAATCAGTCGCTAAGCACTTAAAGTGGTTTCGTGAAGTAACAACTAGCTCCTGGTAGCTCGATAAGCTAACAACTTGCAACGTCAACTTTGTAGTAACAATGTCATTAATGTTCTGCGTTTAAAGTGGACATTGCCGTTCAGCAAGTTTATCCCAGCTGCACGTTCCAAAGATTAATAATAAAGGCAGTAGCTGTCCACGGTGACAAATGAAGGCGATTGCTAACTCGTGTAGATCTTTATTTCTCCAGTGCATTAACGTGAAGAAATGCAATCATTGTCCTCCAACATATGTAGAAAAACAAAACACACCGACGTTTGATTGTCTGGGAACATTGAGGCATTTCGCTTGCAGTGTCAAAAGACAGTAGGAAAAAAAATCAAGACTGTTAATTTTCTGGTATTTCTCCATATGATGCAGAAGGACGTCTCACAAAAACGTAACAACATAAAAAAACTTTGATATTAAGCTGATTGTACCAACCATAAGTTAAATAGCTATGACCTACTTTAAGTCACCTTTAATGTCTTATTTTTCATATATGTGGTTTGTGATTGGCATAATGGCTTTCTTATGTTAAGTTTAACCAGTCAGACTATGATGAGATGACCGATTGACCAATACCGCTCTGTTGTTACACCTTACTTATACCTGATGTAAGAGTTTTTAAGAAGAAATATTTAAACTAGGGTTGTGTGATTCAGTGAAAATTCATTGTGATTATTGTGGTCATAACAGAGATTTTGTCTAATTGGTTATAACAGAAAGACTACTGATCACTCAGTAATGTTTACTTTCTTTTAGTATGATATACAAATAGGTATTAACAATACACTCAAAATTACTTTGATTTAACGTGTTTCAATCAAAAATATAATCGAAGACATTCTTTTAAATTACACGATTTGGCGATAACCTTCAAATTTTGTTTGAAATGAGTGTTAGTGGTTTTGCATTGTTAGGGTGCATTTTCAGAGTTTTCCCATTTTCCTCATCATCCTCTTGTATAGTTAATTGAGCTTGGGAGAACTCAACAACAGGAATAATCACATCATTGTAAATCTTTTACTTTTAGAATCAGAGAAGCAGAGTCGCATGGCTGCTTTGCTCGAGAGACTTCATGCTAAACACAATGCTTCTCGGCCATGGCAGGAGACCAGCAAGGTGGTGCGACAAGCAATGGTAAGCCAGAGATGTATACATTTGTCAGAAGAATCTGTTAGAGGTCTTCTGAGACTTGAATTATGGGGTGTTAAAAGTATGTATTAAATATAATCTTTTATTATTCTGTATTAAAACACACCAGAAGGCATACTACCAGGCCAGTTTAGTTCACAATTCTTGCAATTAATCATTTGGTTGTGCAAACAAGTTGCAGTTTTTTGTATCATGCCTGCTGGGCCAGTGAAACTGCAGCAGTGACATTTAAATGCCTGACCTTTTGTGCTGACTAAGCCAGGGAAAAACAAATCTTAACATCAAATGTTGTTGATGAAGCACTTTGGTGTTTCCTCAGCTATTATCTTACTCAATGCTTTTCCTCACATTGTATCCCAGGAGAAACGTGGTATGATGAATGCTGCAGGTCACCAGCTCCTGCTTACCTGCCTGGAGACCCTGCAGAGAGCGCTGAAAGGTGAGGCTGTCAACTCAAAGGACAGAAATGGAGAAGCGAGTGCGGCAAAACATGAATTTATATTAACGTATTGCTCTCTCTTGTCAGATAATTGCATCATGTACACATTAAAATAATCAGTTCTTCTATCGGCTGGGGAAAATTTGTCACCAGTACTACTATCGAAAATTATTTTTAGACGTTTTTCTTTAACAACTTCATGTTCACAGGCACAGCATTCCTCTTGACTGTAAAAAACTAGATAACCAATTTATCAGAACCAACATAGTACGTATTGAATTTTTTTTCCCCTTCTCCTCTCCTTCATAGTTTCATCTCTGCCCTCCATGACAGATCGATTGGAATCCATTGCTCGACAAAACATGTGAGTTGTGCCAGTGCGTATCTCTCATTTTTAGTTCCCTTCTCTGCTCAAGGAGTAGGTTCCAACAATGGCTGGTTTAGAAGCGCGAGGCATACAGGTTGTACAATGTGTGTTTGCTAAGCTTGATGAATGTGGGGTATTTATATTTATATAATGGTGGTCAAAAGATGTTAAGTAGCACAATGGACCCACGTTAAAAGCAAACAATTTATCTTATCTTTTCTCTGCAGGCTGGGCTCCCACCTCAGCCCATCAGGGACAGAGTGCTATATCACATCAGACATGTTTTATGTGGAGGTACAACTGGACACGGGTGGTCAGCTAGTGGATGTCAAGGTGGCTCATCAGGGAGAAAATCCTACGGTCAGTTTGGCAATGTGCAATGACAATCCTTGTACAACAGATATGCAGTTTCCACCCCTAGATTCTGCTTCTGATTGCAATGCAGCTATTGACTACAAATGAACAATATATAAATAATTTTTCTTTGATTTGTCGATCACAGAGTTGCCCTGAGCTGATTCAGCACCTAAGGTAAGTAAGAAAAAATCACAATGCGGTTTACACAAACTGATTGTTTTTTGATGTTCCATAAAAAAAAATATTGTCTGAAAACTACCAAACCTGCCATTTTCTTGCTTTCTATCAGAGAGAAGAACTTTGAAGAGTTTTCCAAACATCTGAAGGGACTGGTTGAGTTGTACAAGCTCCCCGGGGATAAGTAAGCTGCATTTAGAGTTGATATTTGACTTTCTCTTTAACTCACTACTGGACATAAAACAGTCCGTGACATGGGTTTTTTTTGTAGATAACTGTATAGCTATATTAAAAAATTTATATTTCTTTATTTTCCACCTTTATAAATATTTTATGTATTTCTTTTCTAGTAAGCTGAAAACCAAGATGTATATAGCACTACAGTCTCTAGAGCTGGACCTCACGAAGATGATGCACATGTTCAGGTAAGTTGACTTCTATCACGTTCTGACCAAGGCGGGCCTTGAAAGTACATGGACGGGCATTGCTTGACATGTTTTGACTGCCGGTGTCTTGTCTGTATTTGTTATTACCTCATTAAGATCCACAGAGGAACATTTTTGTCAATATGAATGGCCTCATTATTCACTTAGTGTGGTGTTTATTTACCATCACCGGGCCACAAGAAATCTATTGATTAGCACCTGCTGTATCATCGCCTAATCAGAAATTCCAAGACCGTTTAAACAGAGGTGGTGCAATGCGCCTCTCCTGGACAAAAACACATTTGTGTTAGAGGGAGACATTCTAAATAATGGGGAATGAGACTCACTGGTATATCCATTTAATTTTTTCTTTGTTTGTTTTTCAGACTGGCAACCAATGCTAATACAGTGGACACAATTCTTCATGGCAGTGTGGGTCTGCTGACAGCCCGGAGTGGGGGACATCTTGTTTCTCTTCAATGTTATGTGTCCCCTTATGACATATTTGAAGAGGGAACTGGTACACAGCTCAATTTAACAGACAGCAATGGTAAGTGAATGAATTAAGAAACTTGCTTGTCTCCATAGCTACACAATGATACTGCTTTTGATTCTGCTGTCTCAATTAGTCGCTTTGTGTAGACACCCTCTCATCATCATAAGTCTTATTACTCTTCTTTTTGCAGTGCCACGCTCACTGGGTGTCAGTGTATCTGTGACAATTGAGGGAACATCTGCAGTCTACAAACTCCCAATTGCACCACTAATTACAGGATCCCATCCTGTGGACAACAAGGGGTGAGAGACTAGAATGTTCTTATACTCATGCTCTACTATTGATTGTTAGAGTGAGGCTGTCATCTTAGTGTCTTTGGGCTGCAGGATTTTCCTTACAAGTGTAAGCTGTACATGTAGCATCCAAGGCATTTTGATACTAAATAAGTAAAATTACTGAAAAGTCAATGCAATGAAAACAAACTGTAAACCTCTTGGCATCTGGCCATCTTGTCCTTAGCACAGTTGCTGGTAAAAAGTCTTTTTCACAAATATGTTAAGGACAAGCATTATTGAAAGGGGGGGCATTTCAACCCACATAGACCCAGACAGCATCTATAGGTTAATCTCTTGAGTGTACCGTTGTTCAACAACAGCTGGATTCATCTATATCATTTTGTGTTTCAGGACACCTTCTTTTTCCACTGTGACCAACTCCAACTGTGTGGACCTGCCAGCTTGCTTTTTCCTCAAGATGAATCGGCCAATGCCTTTCTCATTGTCCTTCATTCAAAGGATGGGCAATGCCACGTGTAAGTTTATAGAGAAGTAATATGAACACATTTTTAACTTATTAATGTAACTTGCATGTAGTGAAAATGTACCTTCACTGCCAGCTGGCATCTGAGACTTATTTGGATCTTAACTTTTCTCCATTTTTGTGACTCCCATACCAGCCATCCCAGTGTTTGAGAGCCCCCCCAGCCTTTCTCCTCTATACCAGTTAATTGTCCAAAGCCAGCTTCAGCTCCTGGAAGAGGGAAGTTCCACGCCACCACCATCGCACAACATGCATTTCTATTCAGTAAGGACAAAACCTCCTCTCACAACTTTCATCATTCTATTATTTGTTGGAGTAACCATTGTGTCTATGATTTTTTTTTCAAATGGAAGACAAAACAATCCTACCGTTATTCAAAATTTTACACAAATCACTAGAAGAAATCTTTGACATTTTGTTACCAGATTCATTGCGTGTGTCTGTGTAATGACAATAAAGGAAGTCTAAGAAACAATCCTAAAACACACTTTGTTTAATGCTCTTCCAGATTTTGCCAGACCAGCAACACTGTTACTTCTTGAATGGTGATGCACCAGTACAGGACGGTCATTCTCTTCAAGGAGCACTGGTGTCCAAGATCCCCTTCCGCCATCCAGCCCAAGTACCACTCCTGCTAGATATCATCAGGCACCAGGCAGCCTATAATAATCTGATCGGCAGCTGTGTGAAGCAAACCTCCATCAAGGAGGGTGAGTATTTAAGAGAATTGAATTTAAGTGGTCTGTAAAGAAGATGAACTTGGGTTTTGTCTATGTGTTGTTATTTGATGTCACATTTTTATTTAAAAAGCCTCTGTGATGTTCTCAGATAATGCAGGCCTGTTGCAGTTTGAAGTCTGCCCACTCACTGACTCCAGTTTTAGTGTCTCTTTCCAGCATCCAGTGAACGAATCATTAGTCTGTGGTGAGTTTTTTTCAAATATCCCTGGAATGCAGTGCATTTATGTGTAAAGAACTGAAGGACTGAATCACCTCTCTGTTTTTTGACATCTTTCCTTTAGTGGTAATGGAAGTCATTGACTCCATACAAGTATCCTGCAAACTTTATAAAGGACTGTCAGATGCCCTTATCTGCACGGATGAATTTATAACCAAAGTAGTGCAGAGGTGAGTTAGTTTGTCCAAGTGGATACCAAAGTTCAAATTCATGTGGAAGTGGAATTAACCTTATCGTTTCTCTTTTCAGATGCATGTCAATCCCCGTAACTATGCGAGCCATTCGCAGGAAAGCAGAGACCATCCAGGCAGACACTCCAGCCCTGTCACTGATTGCACAGACAGTCGAGACTATGGTGAAGAATAACCTTCCACCTTCTGGGAGTCCTACCTACAATATGGCGGGAGGCGACACTATGGGACTGCCTGGGCTCACAGGGGGAAACACACCGACTGGAGGAGGACCCCCTGGAAGACCTAACTTTACTGGCCCCATCACTTTACTGTATGGGATGTCCCAATCTGACAGGCAAGCCCAAGGCGGAGAGTGTGCAGCCCAAGGTGGGGCAGCCGGCCAGCAACAGCTGCAGCAGCATCAACAACAACAAGCAAGCCTAGGCCATTCAGATGACTACAACAAAGTTACCCAGAATCCAATACTGACAAGTCTGTTACAAATAACTGGAAGTGTAGGCTCCAGTCCCAGCTCCCAGAATGCACCACCACCTCACCAAACTCCACCCCCAACATCTTCACCTGCCAGCAATACCAAGAATCATCCTATGTTGATGAACTTGTTGAAAGACAACCCCACCCAAGATTTTGCAGCACTGTATGGCTCTAGTCCATTAGAGAGGCAGAATTCATCATCTGGCTCACCGCGTACAGATGGAATGGGTGGAAGTTGCCCTGGAGGTAGCACAAAAATTAAGAAGAAGCGCCCACGGGGGACAGAAAAGGGTGGTGTCTTGCCAGGTGCTGGTGCTGGTGCAGGGGGAAGCGGTTTAGGTATGAAAACACAGCAGTCTTCTATGCAGCAACACCACCAGCACCACCAGGTCACACACGAGGATGACTTCCACCGTGAGCTCCTCTCTATGGATGTGGACGCCTCTCAAAATTCTATCTTTGATGTAAACTTGACTGGTGATGGATTAGATACTCCCCATAGCATCACTCCAGCTCCCAGCCAGTGTGGAACGCCACCCTCGGGTCCCAACATGCCTTACTCACAGTCTCATGTTCAGTCTCAGCAACAGCCATCAGGCACTGTACCACCACGTATGGTGCGCCTCTCTAGTTCTGACAGCATTGGGCCTGATATCACAGAAATCCTGTCAGATTTGCCAGAGCAGACAGGTAAGGGCAGTGGTGGGAGTCATGGACAGCACCCCATGGGCAGTGGTGGGGATGACGGAGGTCCCCTTGGGACCCCCATACGTGATTCGTCTAGCTCAGGGCAGGGCAGCGCAGTCTTTGATTCAGTAGACATTTTTAATACCAACAGCAATGAAAATCCTTTTACAGATGCTGTTGATTTGATTGCTGAGGCAGCTGCAACTGCTGCCACTCCCACCAGTGATTCCTCCTCTACTAACTTCTTCCCTGATGCCAACGATTTTAACCCTGACCTACTGACCTCTGGCCATGGATTTTCCCAGAATTACTTTGATGACAGTTCTCCAAGCGCTGATGGAGACATGGATTTGGTCAAGGGCTTTGGAGGAGGTAGCCAGCAGAATACACCTTCAGGAACGCCTCAGAACCCCACACCACATGGACAAAGCACCCCAGAACCCTCCCTGAAAGATCCTTTTGATATGGGTATTGTTTTTGGAGGAAATAGTGGTGGAGGTAAACCACTTCTGGGCCAAGCTCCTGATTTGGGAGATGCACATGGTGGTGGCTCCCAAAGCCCCCTCATGATGAGTCTGGGTGCTACATGTAGTGACTTTAAAAGTGCAGAACCCAAAGTGAAACAGCAGCAACAGGGACTTATGAGGCCAAAAGATGAGAACGGTGGAAGCAGCAGTTCCATGATCGGAATGGGGAGCAGCTCATCAGAGAGCAAACAGGTCAAACGAAGCCGAACTCCTTCCAGTGAGGGAAAATCTAAAGATAAACCTCCCAAACGCAAAAAGATGGATCCTGAAGGAAAGTCTCCTTCCCATAGTTCTGGAGGACGACCCTACACTCCCCCTAGTGGTGGCTCAGGCTCTGGTGGGAGTATTAGTGGAGGAGGCTCCAAATCTCCTGGTAGTTCAGGTCGTTCACAAACACCTCCAGGTGGTGCCACCCCTCCAATACCTAAAATCACAATTCAAATTCCTAAAGGGACCATAACTGGGGGGAAAACTTCATCTCATAGTGGATACACATCCAGCAGCTCTGCCACAAGCAGCTCAGGGGGAAGTGGGGGGACAAGTAGCAGCAAAAGTCACCATTCACACTCTTCTTCTTCTGGGAAGATAAAGAGCAAGGACGGTTCAATGACGCAAGGCAGCAGCTCCAAGCCAGGGAGTGGAGGAGTCGGAAGTGGGAGTAGCCAGTCTCAGTCAAAAGGCTCTTCTCAGGGCATGGGTGTAGGAAAACCAGGATCATCTCCAATCACTAAGCATGGACTTTCTGGACCAGGAGGCAGTGGAGGTAGCATTGGAAGTGGTAATAAAATAAAACCTCAGAGTGGTAAACCGCCTGGGTCTCTTATGAATCCCAGCATTAAGCCCAACATTTCCCCTTCTCACTCCCGCTCCAGTAGCTCTGGTGACAAAATGTCCTCTCCTATGAAAATGCAGCAGTCCCAGGTTCCCGGAACTCCTCCTTCCTCAAAAGCTAAATCTCCAATGGGCTCTGGAGGTAGCAGTTCTGGAGGATCCAAGTCTTCTTCAAGTGGCGGTATGAGCTCTCAGAAACCAATGGGTGGGAGCTCTTCAACTGGTTCTGGATCTTCCTCCTCATCCTCCAGCTCCTCTTCCTCCTCAGGTTCTGTTACATTCTCTGGAGGCTCACAGTCTCAGTACGGGAGTGGCAGTGGAGGAAGTGGAGGGGGAGGAGGATCAGGTGGTGGAAGTGGTGGCGGTAGTGGAGGAGGAGGAAGTGGCGGAAGTGGGAGCAACAGTGGAAGCGGCAGTGGTGGAGGCCAGAACAATGCAAACAATCCAAATGCTAAAGGGAAGTCACCGAGTCGAAACAAAAAACCCTCCCTCACTGCAGTCATAGACAAGCTGAAGAGTGTGGGTGGAGGGGGGGTTGGAGAAGATGGATGTGAAGTAGGGCCGCCTGGAGGGGGATCTGGGTCAGGATCTACACCTGGTAGCGGTTCTGGAAATGTCCCTAGCAGTGGGTCTTCAAACATGGGCTCTTCCAAGCATGCCACTTCTTCTCAAAGCGGGGAGTACAAGCGGGAGAAATCTGACAAAGAGGCAAAAGCAAAAGTTTCAGTGTCCGGTGGAAATAGCGGGGATAAAAAGCTGATGGACCCTAAAACAGGAGGTGTGGGTGCAACCGGTCTGGCCAAGATTATCATCAGCAAACCTGATGGCGGGTCACCGAGCATCAAGGCTAAAGTGACCCTTCAGAAAACAGGGGAGAGTTCCAGCGACTCCATGCGTCCCCAGATTTCTAGCCTCAAAGCTTCCCCCCTCTTTAGTGGCTCGACCCCCAAGCACGACCGCTCTTCCCCAAGCCACAGCCGCTCACCGGGATACACCCCTCTCAACCACGACAGCGAGAGTGAGTCGGGCAGCAGCTCCGTAGCAGAGAAATCCCACCAGAACAGCCCCAGCTCAGATGACGACCAGGCCATGCGCCCACTCCCTCCCCAGGACTACATGAGCTCAATCCCCCTCAGCTCAGGGGAGAAGCACAAAAAGCATAAGAAGGAGAAGAAGAAGCAGAAAGAGAGGGAACGGGAGAGGGACAGAGACCGGGACAGGGACCGGGAGAAAGAGAAAAAGAAGTCTTCCATGTCCATGGGGCCGTCCTCACATCCCATAAAAGCAGACAATTGGTCTCGATCACCCATCTCAGCCTCTGATTCGTCTTTGTCCATGCTCGCTCAATCCCGCTCAAGTCCAATGTACATGGGAAACGAAGACGATGACCTCATGGACTCAGCCCTCACTGGCAACCTTTAATATTATTTGGAAAGCCTTGTATTTTACTAATTACCCCAGACACCTTTTCAATACTTTGATTTTAAACATACAAATTTAACTCTTATTTATTTAACCTGAGCCACAAATTTGAACAGCGTGTAAGGATATCTGTCTGTCTGCGGTGTCACTGACCGGGTAAAGCTATATTTTGATATCCATGTATAAAGACTTGGGATGTCAGATTTTTTTATGAAGGTGGTTGCTACACTGTCATGTAAATCCACTCCACAAAACCAAATTCCTTCATCATTGTTAAGGAATGGGCTTCAAACAGTATATTTTCAGAGATATAGACTTTATTTTTGTTTTCTTGATTTACCTGTAAACTAAAGAAAAGTCGATTATGTCAGGAGCTTTCCATATGTACTATACGGGCTTTCTTCATACGCCATTGTTTAAAATATACCAGAATACTGTATGTTGTCCAAGTACAAAGTATGTTTTACAAAAAAGTATTGTAATGCAAGAAGGGTACAGTGTTCAGTTGCCTTGTTTTTTCAAATACAACTGGGAATTTTGATACCTTTAAATATATGTGTAAATTAGTGTAGTTAAAAGAGAACTGCAGTGATCAAGATGTTGATAAAGGGGGAGGGGACATGGTGTTAATTTTTTAATTGTAGTTTTCGAAGCTTGAAATAAACATTTCAGTGCTGGATAAAACTCAATACCACATTTCTGTATTTATGCACTCGATCCTGAGGTTTTGAATGTAGGTGCTTTTGTACATTTTTAGAAAATCAGGGTAAACCTAATTGTGTAACTTTAGCATTTTTGCCTTAAAACTCATTGAATTCGAAACAGTGGACAGAGTAACTAAATGTCCAGAAGGGGGCAGCAGTGTAACATTCTGCCCCACCAGTGGCAGTAACATGGTCCTCCCAGAGGTAATGCTCAGAGGTTAAATGAGTTTTCACGCTGTTATTCACAGGTATAGTCTAAAATTAGAACCACTATGATGCAATAACTGGGACCAATAACAGGATGGTTACAAGGACTCTTGTTAATGAAGATGAAAACTCATTATAAAACTTAACATATCTATGTACCACCTTTACTGACACATAGTGCTGTGCAGAATGTTTGTTAATATTACAGGGTTGAAAGTAGCGCATATATTTATGGTTCATTAAGCAAGAAAGTACAGGTAATATATGCAAAGACTTAAAACACAAAATCCGAAGTAAATGAGCTGTGAAGGTTACAGTCAATATATAATGTCGCTGGATCCTTGAGCTGAAGGAATAAAAATGGTCAAAACTCTAAATTAGAGGTTTGGAAAGTGTTTAATGTTTCAAAGCAGCAGGAGAAGGCAGGTTTATGACTTTTTTTTGGAGATGGCCTTCAAAAGTACTAACACATACTTTGACGTGCTGAAAGGGAAAACATTTGACAAATGTACTGGTAAGATGGTATTTTAAAGATAATTTGTTGGTATATTTATATAATTGACTTTTAACACTTACTCTGGGGGGAATATGAAAAGTGAATGTATTCTAATGAGAATAGTATGAATGTATTCTAATGAGAATAGTAATACAGAATTTCACAACAACCCAATATCACATTGAAAAGAATTATCAGCGACACACCCATTAGTTTCCTTATTTGTGAATTTAATTTGTTAGAAGCTTTAAGTAACAGTAATTAGATTGATAGAAAAAAGGTATAACTAAGATCATATAATAATCATATAATAATAATAATGTAATAAAGTCTTACACTTTAATGAGTAACCCGTATATGTGACCAGATCTACTTAATGCTTTTACCTGCTAATAACACGGTGAAAAAATGCTTTGTTTAAATAGGAAATGGATGACGCATTTCAGTAGCCGAAACCACACCGAAATTCAATGTGTGCGTGTGCTGTGTAGCTGTTAATCGATAGTGTGTATTCTTGTACACAGAAAAAAACAAAACAAAACCGCATCTCTTTTTGCGTCCCAAGTGACAACACATGAAACCGCGGAGCCTCCCAGTCAGGTGATCTAATGTGACCTATCACCTCAATCTCCTCCGCCTCTGCTGACTTGGCTGTTTTAGTCCCAGAAGCCCTGCTTTATAGCTCTCCTGCCATAAATGATCAAGTCCTTTTTAATAACAAGCTTTCTATTTTTTTTTTATGGATTTCATTTATTTTAAAGAAACACCAACATCTTTAACGGCGTCCGTATCATTAACATGTACATTTTAATAGCTGACAGCTGCTGAAACCAGCTGCGGAATTCGCTGGTTGGCTTCCCATTCTTACCCTTTCCCCAGAGGGCCTCAGTTAAAAGCCCTCGGAGGGAGGCCATCTAACCCTTTGTTCTACGGATGTACAATTTTACCCAAAGGAGGTTGTTGAAGAGTCATATTCAGCTAAATATCTAACACTGCAGCCATGTGTGCAGATGTCCTCCATGTGCTTAGACTGTACTGTACGTCCCTGCACAGGACGCTTCCATCAGGCACGTGCTGCTGACAAAGTCTTAAGTCTTAAATGTACAAATCTGCATTTAATACCTTGAAAAAAGTCTTAAAAAGGAATTGAAGTGGTAGGGTTTAAGCTATGTCTACTATGATTATATATTTCATATTAAATATGATATATATATAGAGAGAGTATATATGTATGTGTGTATATATATATATATATATATATATATACACATACAGGGTGGCCGTGGCTCAGATGGTGGAGCAGGTCGTCATGTAGCCAACCCGAAGGGTTCGATTCCTGCTCTCTCCTGATCATGTGCCGTTATGTCCTTGGGCAAGACACTTCACCCAACTTGCCCATGATGCCTGTGAATGATGAGCCTGCGATGAACTGGCGACTTGTCCAGGGTCCCCCCGCCCTTGAGTAGCTGGGATAGGCTCCAGTGACTCCAGTGAGTGGAAGATGAATGAATGAATGAATGTATATATATATACACAGTATAGACCAAAAGTTTGGACACACCTTCTCATTCAATGCACACACACACACACACACATATATATATATATACATACGCTACAAGCCAAAAGTTCTCATTCACTCGTTCTCATTCACTGTGTTTTCTTTATTTTCATGACAATTTACAATGTAGATTCTCACTGAAGGCATCAAAATAATAAATCTATAATAATATGAATAATAATAAATATATAATATCATAAATAATAAGATGAATTTGAACAGTTGTCCAAAATGTGTGTATTAACCTGACTTGTGCACAACACAACTGATGTCCCAACCCCATTGATAAAGCAAGAAATTCCACTAATTAATCCTGATTATTAGTGATAATTAGTGAAAACCATTTCAGGTGACGACCTCTTGAAGCTCATCCAGAGAATGCACAGAGTGTGCAAA
>JAPTHA010000012.1:11338984-11349572 GCA_029814585.1 Gymnapogon annona | reverse complement strand
ATCTGAAAGTAATCCAGAAGTAATCTGTAATGGATTACTTTTGACAATTAGTAATTGAATTAAGTATGGGATTACATTTTTTAAAAGTAACTAGTAATGGGTAATGGATGACTTTTTTGAGTAATCACCCTCAACACTGTCTACTGGTGATGTGTTGCTGCAATAGTCATCTCGAAGATTTAGTTTTTTAATTCATGTTCATGCAGCGTGCGTCTCCTCCCTCCCCGCATCTGTTTCTTCCACATCATTGTTAGAAGGAGAACACATCACTCATCGAACTTCTGACAGACCATGATTTGTGTTTGTTTCTCCTGTCAGAATGACTGACTGGACTGTTCATCTTTGAAACTAAAGTGCAGTCTGCGCCGAAAATTGATGGAGAGGAGCAGGGATACACAACGAGGTGGAAGGATATTTACAACAACACAAAGCACACAGACTATAGGACATCCGCACTGTCTAAGCTTTTTTTTTTTTTTTTTGGGTGGGGGGGCAAAAACCAAAACAAAAACTCCCAAATAGAACTTTGTGTTCTTTACAGTAGTCTTCAGCGTTGACCCTGCATTGTTTTGATTAATGGTGAGGTCATTGAATTACTGCCCTTGATTGAGCTCTAAAATGCTGCTGATCCAGCATGTGCTCATGTGCAGTGTCAGGTTAGGCGCGTGCTCCGCCGGGAATTCGGTGTAGACTTTATTTTAGCCCGTGTTCAGTACTGACCTCGGTTTGTTGCTTTGGTGACAGTGAACTTCTCGGGCTGTCCTCTCTCCGAAAGGCAAAGCTTTCGATCAAACGGAGAAAGAAAATGTCAGGCATTAACTCAAGTCTTGTTACTTGGATCCACCTGGAATTGTAGTGTTGCCCTTAAAAAGATGGAAAAATACTTGTGCAGGCTTTGATCTTACTTATCTGCATCTGTGTTAAGCGTGAGACAAACTAGAAGAGACAACAGTATTGAAGTCACTTGTTTTATTTTGTGATAGATGTTACAGACAAGAGTCATTTTAATACGCTGTTGCCCATAAAGCCACAGTAAATTAATTCGTAGACACATTATACACACCAGTAACCACCTCTGAGTTGCAGTTTCGCATTATTCATCAATAATAACTCACATTGTCATCGTTCATCACTTCATGAGGAGACGTACAAATATTTGATTCCATCTTCATGAGCAGCAGTGTAGTAAAAAAAAAAAAATCCATATTTTTTGATCAAAAGATGGCGCTGATAAATGTAACGACAAGAACCCACCACGTGGACCTGAGTGTGCGTCGTCCTTTTCACACAAACATCAAAGAGCTGTTGTGACAGTCACCTAATACTCAGAGCTTATTGTGCGGTTAAGCCTTTTAAACGGCTGGATTTGGAAATGCAAGCTCCTTTTCAAGCAGGCAACGCGTGAGCTGAGGCAGCGCGTGAGTTTTTGTTGAGCGAGAGGCTCGTGCATCACTGGGAAGCAGTCCTTTAAACAACGGGGGCATATTGTAGAGCCACACACACACATACACACACACACAGACACACAGACAGAGCTGTGACTGCCACGAGGAAAGCAGGATGAAAATAGCTGTAATTCACATGCACTGAGCAGTGAGACGCTAAAACTTTGAGCCTCAGATGTACAGTATTAAAAAGCTGTGTTTCATGACTTTAACTGGTTTGAAAACATATTTTTTCTTAATCTGTTAAACCCTAAAGACCTACCATAAATGAAATTTTCTGTACGTGTGATGTTTACTGACTTATTTATGACCAGTTCATTGTCATATCATTCTGTCATTTTGAGCGAAAAAAAACTGTTCTTTTCCCCTCATTGAATTTACAGATGACGCCGATATTAAGAACTCCAAAGGTGATTATATCAGGATGGAAAACAAAATACTCCACTGGCGGAATGCAGAAATAAGACCATGATTTTTATTTTCCATATTCAAAAGCTGAGAAACTGCTCAATGTTCGGATGGTGATTCAAAACTTGTTAATGTCAGCAGATACATTTGGTTGTCTGTGTCCATTTAGGTCGTAGCTGAAATGTTGAGAAAGACCCCAGAGATAAGCAGTTCTATCTTTTCTTCCTTCGGACTAAATGCTGACAAGTTTTCGGCTTAGAATGTCGCTTTAACCCTTAAAGATGGAGACATTTTCTTGGCTGACTCCAGATTGAACCTTTCCCAAGTGACTCACCCTTAGCTATTATAATATTATGCACTGTTCTGAGTGACAATCAGGTGTTTACCTCTATATTTGCTAACATATTGACCATGTAGATGTTCATGAAACTTGATCACAGTGAAGAACAAGTGAGTCATTCGGGAAAACATATAATTAAATGAGGTTTAACACACACATATTCAACCACTGTCGTTGGTCAAACAACATGGGTTTTATTGACCAATCCACGTCCCAGATGCTGGTGGTGGTGGTGCTTCAGTACGGAACCACCAAAGATAAAAATATGTCACTGGTGACACACGGTGATCGTGATGATCATCATCTGACGTCGCTGTAAAGCTGAAAAACTGCATTTTTGAGGAATACTTTCAAAGTTTGGAAAAATGTTTGAATCAGTCGATGCATTTCATAATCAGTGGGTTACCTGACGTCAACTCACAATGGCTGAATTTAATTGAAATGACCCCAAAAAAACATTTTTCAAACACTTAATGAAGTTAACACCTTAAAACCTGTAAATTTTTACAGGTTTTAAGGTTTGCCTTTGGTACACTGTGATCCCGCTTGGTAAAGACGCCTATAATGATGTCGCCTTTACAGGAAAACCTCATGTCAGGACATGAACAACACCAAGCTCTATCGTCTCCTTTTATTTATTTATTTTCCACATTGCACTTTTCTCGCTATAATATTCCTCGACATTCACCCCACTGCATCACCTCTCTGTTGTCAAAACGCCAGAATAGAAAAACACACACACAGGAGAGCAGCACCATCATCATAGTGGCGGCAGGCATCTCGTGTGAACGCCCACTCCCCACTTCCTAATCATTAATTTATCCAGGCGTTCTTCACAAAGGCCTATTTATAGACGCTTGCACCAAACATCTCTCGGCGAGCGCTCCGTGCTCGCTTTTTAGACGGACCCAGAACAAGGCCCAGACATCTCCACCGCCGCCTCTCACCTCTAAGAGGGTTCAGAAAGGGAGACATCCATGTGTTGTCGGAGGTGACATCGTGGCGATGGTAGTTCCTCTTTACAGTGTCTCTAAATTCACTCCCTTGTTTCCCTGGTTCCTCACTTTCTTCAACCCTCCTGGCCCTTCTTTACTCATTTCTTTCCGTCTGTCGTCACTGTGATGAACTAATTGCTGTCAGTGGTTCAGAGTGCGATGGGTTCCTAGAAGTGTGTTCCATAGATAGACTTCTTAAATCTTAAAGACGGACACAAGAGAATCACGGAAGAAAGTTGAAGATTTGCATTCATTTGGATTCTGTTTCTGATTCTGTTCGGTTTCCAGAGGACGCTGTGGGACGCAAGAAAACAAAAGTATGGCTCTTTTTTTTTTTTCCTTCTTTGGTCTTCTTCATATTTATGAGCACATTCCCTGTCTCAAACAACAGCTATACTCAGACCTGCTTAGAAAATGCGATCACACATTAAAACTGCAGCACTGGATATGGTTTGTGTGTGTGTGTGTGTGTGTGTGTGTGTGTGTGTGTGTGTGTGTGTGTGTCTGTATGTCAATGGGCAGCCAACCCCCCCCCAATTACCTTTCAGCATGTTTTAAATTCAAGTGTTTTGAAAGACACAAGAATTATGCGCGTCAGGCTGCAGAAAATCAACTCCACAGATGCAGGTTGTTGTGTAATGACAGGCGTTCTGAGACAGGTAGGAGGGATAAATACATGATTGACAGTTGTGATTACCAATTGCTGATCAGATTCAATTAGACACAACCTCTGGCGCTCCGGGTAGTGACAGGTCATCTATTTTTAGATTTAGTCTTTTCATTTGGACTGAGAACACCTGCAGGGGGAGGGTGTGTGTTGTCAGATTGTGCCTTTCCCCCCTGATTTCAGCTCCTACAGCATTAAAAGGCAACACTGAAGGACACGAGAGCCTCAGAATTAATGAGAAACACATTTTTTTCAGCTGTGATGTAAAAGTGATCATTTGTAACTTATATTCGGAGCTGGTATACATTTCTTCATGACTGAAATAATACAGTTTGTTGAAATCCCTTTAAGCTGAGCATCAAATCAAATGAGGAAAGTAACCGAGAAGGATAATAAATATTCAGCTCTGACTAAATAATCATAATAGTAATAAATTGCATTTACTAAGCAATTTTCATTCAACAGAATCTCCAAGTGTTACAAAATGACAGAAAAATAATTGTTTTGGTGCTGATAGACCATTAATAGTGCTATTTATTGCTAAAAGTGAGACACTGCAATGTCACAAACCTTTTCTCACATATTGGATTCTTTACAAAAATTCAGTAACCATAAAATTATAACTATTAGCTCTGACAATCAGTCATAGCCAATATTCAGTTTAAAGCTGGGCCAGAAATGTCTAGAGACTTTCCCTCTCACTGCAGTACAGTGAAATGTGCTGCGTACTGGCTTGGACTGTGAGTCTGCCAGACCCTGTTAGAACTGGTCAGTGGTTTATATGCAGTCATTGCAAAATGCAGTGTGATTTTACTGAGCGTGTTAAAGAATAAAACATTTATAAAAGGGAACTGCTTGGTCCTGATGTGAAATGGTCAGACTGTGTAGTGCTGTGCAGCTCTGTATCAGACCATCATATTGTTATATCCATGCACCTTTGTTATATATATATATATATATATATGCACCTTTTATGTGCATGGATATAACAGATATGTGCTGCGAATGGCTGGTTAGACCACACCGATCGTTAAGATACAGGGATTTATGTCAATACTTAAGTAGTCAGTCCATGTTTATATGGTAGCATTGAGAAGTAGTACCTCCCCGGCTGGATAGCTCAGTTGGTAAGGCACTGGGCTGATGCATAGGGGACCCGGGTTTGATTCCCAGTGTGTGCGTCCAGTGGGTTGTGTCAGGAAGGGCATCCAACATAAAAAAATCCTGCCAAATCAAATATGTGAATAGGATTCGCTGTGGGGACCCCGGAAGGAAAAAAGCCGAAAAACCATCATCATTGAGGAGTAGTACCTGAATAGATCCTTTATGTCACATTTGTAATGTACCGTATGGACAGACTGGACACAGCTCATCCCTCTATTTCCCCATCTAAATCACGGTAGGGCATTAATGATCCAATAAGGGCTGATGGCAAAAACATTCTTGAAACATGGGAAGTTATGGTAGTCACCCCCCAAAAAATGGCTCCTACCTACATTTTTTATGGTTAGTGTGATGTTCAGTTCCACAATAATTGATCAACAACTGAGTTTTAGGTGTTCAGTGCTTTGGCTTAAATGTTCTATTGAACAGGTCCGTTTTCAAACACTGAATGGAGATTAGTAGGTGCATTACTAGGTGTTATCATCCCTGTGGTTTACAGACCTCCTGCGTCTATGGCTCCTACATCCATCAGGGGGCGTGTGTCCAGATAAATACAAAGGTTGTGTCAGGAAGGGCATCTGATGTAAAAACTCCTGCCAAAAATCAAATATGTAAACTGGATTCGCTATGGCAACAGCGGAAGGGAAAAAGCCCAGAAAGGACTCATCATCCATCCCATATACATTATGGGATGGATGCACTTTTGGTGGCGTCAGCAAATTAACTTTGTTTGCTGCTTTGAACTGCCATTGGCTGATTAAAAAAACACATTATTTGCTTGAATGGTTATAATGTGATAGTAATATGTGTGTTTGTGTATTACGATCCAAACATATGATGCTAAGCCGGCATGAAACACCCCAAATGCTCCCTGAGTGTTTTACACACTATTTCTCTTTGCCACTGCCGAGGTCATGTTTATTTTTTTAAGCCACCTGTTGAGTGTTTTCCTTCTCATTGGCATCCACTTCACCTGGTTTACACAGCAAATCTTCATGTGACCATAAACGGCACAGGCTCCATCACCTAAAGACGGACTGATTTGTTTTGTCGGTGAAGATAATGAGCCGGATGCAGGGTCCATTTCACACATGCACATTTTTTGCTTAATTAAATTCTAGATTTGTGAGGTTGCAATTAGATTCAGCAGAGTTGGCAGTGAACAATAACTTGCCAATAAAATAATAACATAATAAGTAACATAAGTAACAGGATGCACTTCACATCCTGTTATTTCTAGTGTTCTATAAATGTACATTAAACTAATATGTGTGTAATGACACTTTCATATATATAACATAACGTAAAACAACACTTTGTCACTATTGCTTTCCAGTCTTTCTTATGAAAGTGAGATTTAGGGCATTTAACCTGTGAGGCCAAAAAAAAAAGACTGTAGAGCAGGGTTATTAGCTGAAGTTTGGAAACAGTATATCAGTATAACATTACACATTATTCTTTATTATGTAAATCATACAAATCCGAATGTTTCTGCATTGAGTTTCTCTTTTCAAACTTGCAGAAACTCTACAATTTAAATCACACTATTGATTTTACCCAGTCAAGTCTCTCATTTGCGTTGAAGAAACTTTTCATTCTCCCTTAAATGTGGAACAAAGGTGTGCTTTCAACACAGAGAAGATTAAGAAAGTCAGACAAGTTAAAAAACTAATAGGGGGGAACATCCATTACTGAATGGGCCACCAGTCGAGCCAAGAAAAGGCCATTAAGGAAAGCAGGATTCAGCTCCCTGTAGAAAACATTTACAAGAGGCGCTCACTAATGGGTCAACAGAGAGAACTCTTTTCATCACTCAAACTAATTGGCATCTGTGAATCTGTAGCTTAAAGAAGGGAAAAAAAAGCCAACCTGCTCAATGTTATCGATTTCAATATAGCGAGGAGTGCAGATGAGTGACCGGTAACTCAAAGGTGCAATAAGCCTGATAAGGACAATCTTCACGGATAAGCATGGAAATCATCGTGAGGAAAAATTGATTGTACTTTATTGCTATTTTATGTGCAAGAAAAAGAAATATGCCATATGCAGGAACAGAATAAAGATTTTTTTCCCCCCCAGAGTGAAGAGCAAATACAGTGTGTAATGAAATGATTATACAAACAACTTTGAAGTCGGAGGCAAAATAAAAAAGTCTGCTTATCAAAACAGAATGATTGTCGTGGAGTCTCTTCTCCAGGCAGTTAATGAGCTGCGTGTAAATAGAGGTGTTACGCTTCAGTCTCAGGGACCTATTACATCCTTGCCCTCATTCCTGGGGCCAGTCTGAATTGAGGTACGAGACCACACTAGTTATTATTTCTATATATTGCTTTCCCACCGCTCCTAAGGCTCTGTAATTGTTTGTCATCATCAAGTCCAATTTATTATTTGCCAAGAGCGCTGGATGGTAAGCATGCGGGAGGCAGAGGTGGGCAGAGTCAAAGACAAACAGTCTTTGTTGCGCATGGCTGACTGCACCAGACACTGAGGTGCGGCCGCGACGCTCAATAAAACTAATTACATATGAATTTTAAGGGGTATTGACTTAGGGGGAGTCGCAGGGGATGGCAAATTTGTGATTAGAGAAAAGGGTGGGAAAAGCTGAAGACGGAAGATCAGATGCCAGCGTGACAGAGCAGGGAAGGCCAGAGGAGAGAGCCCCCGAACTGTAGTTAAACAGTCTGGTTTGACTACAGGCCGGACTGTTCGACTGGAGACGAGACTCTTCAGTGGGGGAGTCATCATTAGAGGAGGCACTGGGTGCACGGCCCACACCATAAACATTGCTTACAATGACATTTTGACAGCTGATGCCGATGCCTATAGTATTTCATTCATTCACCATCTGGACCCCCGTCGACCCCACAAGAGGGTCACTGGAGACTATCCCAGCCGTTAAGGGTGAAAGTGGGCAGGGGTTCACCGTGGACAAATCGTCAGTTCATCACAGGACAGACAGAGACAAACAAAACTCCCACATTCACACCTATTGGCCATTTTAGAATAGACTTTAACATCCTTTATTTGTCATTACACAGACATACACAGTGAATCTGGCAACGAAATGTCATTGATTGGCAACTGACAACACAAAATAAATATGGAAAATACAAAAGTAAACAATTGCTAAAGTGACCAAAGCCAAGAGTGTCTTCAGTGCAAAGGTGACAACACATACAGTCAATATAAATGAGGAATAAATAACATGGACAGTGCAATATAAACAGTGTAAATCTTACACATCAATGTAAACAGTACTATAAACAGTGTAAATATTACACGTCAATGTAAACAGTACTATAAACAGTGTAAATATTACACATCAATGTAAACAGTACTATAAACAGTGTAACCATTACATCAATGTAAACAATGTAGACTAACCTATTAACCTATCAATGCATGTCTTTGGATGGTGAGAGGTGACGTAGGGAATCCACACAACATAGCTTCTATTTGCATTTTTAAATCTAAATCATCACAATGCCTTTGACATACTACAAGTTAAAAACAAAAAAAAGGATTACCATGTGTAAGGAATCATTTTATTACTATTGCGCAGAAACACTCCCAATTAAAAGTTCAATGGCTTTGCCTATTATGTTGAAATAAATAAAAACACAGTTGCTCATATAAAGTTTCCAGACACATTTCTCTTTTTCATTTCTTATTTACACACATCAGTAACCACCTTTTGGCCAGGTGTAATAGTCACACACCGAGTCCCAGTTACACTTTGTACATATTTGGAATTAATCACATTTCATGAGAAGAGGTAAAAATATTCTATTCCAACTTCATGGGTAAAAAAATGTAAAACATGGCATGATAAATATCTGCCACTGCTTTTACGGAAATTTTATGCCAATACAGAAATTTTATGCCAGTGTAGATATTGGCCAATGTAGCAGTGTATTCCTAGGAAATTCCAGACTGGAAATCCACCGAGCATCTTTGGGATAAGATCAAAAGAAAGTCGATGGGATGTGAGCCATTTCATGATGCCAAGCTGCAAGTATTTCTGTCCCAGAGGTGGCGTGAAAGACTGGTGCAGAACACGCCAACATCATGTGTGATTACTTTGAATGAAGCTTAAATCGACACCAGTGCCTCCCCCTCGTCTGAAACCACTCAACGTAAAAAAAAAACCAAACAATAAAACAACAACATCAAATCCTTGCACGTCCAGTTGTTAACTTAAAGTCAACGTGATTCAGGGCAAAAGAACTGTTGATCTTAATGTGGTCAAATGAAATGGTAAATGGACTGCACTTGTATAGTGCATTTCTACATGTTAAGCGCTTTACACTGACTCACATCTACCCATTTACACACGACTGGGGGGCTGTTACACCAGACCAGGCCCCACTGGGAGCAGTTTAGTGTTCGAGGTTCAAGGTTCATTTATTTGTCATTCACCATGCAAAACAACATGAAGAACCAGAATCAGACCATCATAGAAAATAAATGACTCCCAGAAAAATATTAGGTAATAAGTAAAAACACATTTCAATAAAACATTACTAAGATATTACAAATATTGCTAAAAGCTAAAACTAGAGTGAGGGAAGGTGTATGCAAGTAAAGCTCAGTGTCTTGCTCAGGGACACTTCAACATGTGGACAGTCGGTGCCAGGATTTCAACAGGCAACCCTTCAACCATTGGACAACCCATTCTACCAACTGAGCCACGGTCATCTAAATTACAGAACATATTTAGACCAAACCACAAGAAACATCTGTGTGGCTTCAATGTTTACTTCTTTCTGACTCAACCCTCTTCAAATATTAATCTTTTTATGCGCAGTGGTCACTACAGTGGACAGCTGCTTTAAAGTTGTTTTCTCTTATATGAATAAGTCTTAATGTCACAATTGACAAAAAACAAAAATCCCGAAATTGGTTATCATAATTCATGCACGAAAGGGTTAATACAAATCTGAATGGATACAACAACACTGCATAGAATCAAATCTGATCATCCAAGCTGAAGACAAACAACATGTTTGTGTAAATTCTCATTGGTCCAGGTCAGAGGCATCTCTGGGCAACTGGATCAGGTCAACTGGACTGAGTTTTGTCTTGGAAGACGTGTTGCCCCTTACCACCTTATCGCCATCCAATCACAGACCAGCCAGCCTAGTCCTGCAACGAATTTGTATTTTATTTTATTTGACCTTTATTTCACCAGGTAAATTGAGAACAACTTCTCATTTACAATGATGGCCTGGTGAGATGCCCCGACAGCCAAATACAAAGACAATGGAGAACAAAAACGAATAAATAAATGGTAACAAAGCAATACAAAAATAAAAGAACAAATTTAAAAAAAACAATGCAGACGAATCCGTCACTCGCAACCGATGGTAAAAGGACTATGAAGTTTAAAGACACATATATAAGTCCTTAGGTTTATGTGGAGAGAGCAGAAGAGGAGTCGACATGTGCTGCTGTCAACTAGGGAATGTTGGAGTTTGTCAGGTAGGAAAAAAGAGCGGATCCAAACGCGGATTAAGAACAACAAAAAGAGGTTTATTCCTGGGAACAAACAGTCAAAAAGGTGCAACAA
>JAPTHA010000012.1:11286233-11296476 GCA_029814585.1 Gymnapogon annona | reverse complement strand
CATATGTCAGTGCCTGTCAGTCTGCTAATGTCCTAGTCTACGCCTGGAGACAAAACACCACCTGTAGTAAGTCAAGCTCTTGGAGCCTCATCTAAATTCAGAGAAATATAACAATTCACTCTTCATTATTGTTGATTGAAACTTACCATTAGCATGACATACTAAAAAGTGTCTTTCATCACTTTTGAAGGTATTGACTGTCCAGCCAACAGCCATTATGAGCTGTGTGGGACTGACTGTGGCCACACCTGTGCCAGCAACATAGATGCCACCTGTGAGCATGTTTGCTCTGAAGGATGTTTCTGTGATGAAGGATTCCTGAGGAGTGGGACTGGGTGTGTCCCAGTGGAAAACTGTGGTTGCCTCTACAATGGCTCATACTATCATGTGAGTTCAATAAAATAATAAAAGGACCAAATTCTCCAATAAGGTATTTCAATAATACTCAAGGGACTCAAAAATAGTATACAAGGAGAAAATCCAGTCAACACCTCAAGTTAAAGTTTCAAGAAACGGAGTAGGAAAAAAAAACTTTCTCAGGAGGAACATCCTCATTTATATCTGTTTTCAACAGCAGGGAATGTTTGACTTAACTGGTTGGGATGATGCAAAATAAAAGAGAAAAAAAAACAGCCTAGGAAAAGAGTATGCAACAGACACCAGTGACTTTTCAGTCGACCCTCAAATGTGGATATAACTTGTGCATAAAAATATACCCAATGAAATAATGGCTATTTGACAACAAAAAGCCATTATTCTTATACAGAATAATGTTCTTATACAGTTCTTATACAGAGAAGAGGTGGTATGGGGTATATCAAAATTGGTATATTGTGCAAAAATGTAGCAGAAAGTCCTTTTTCCATAACTAAAGTCACGTCATGTATAGTCAACAAAACAGGGCATTTAGGCTATGTTTACGTTCATTTGCAGTTACCTTTTGTACTCCATACATACAATAAATAATTTAATATGTTTATGTTAAATGGGCAATTAGTCAATAATGTGTGCATTTGTTTGTATATAGTGGAATTCTGGCATTTAAAGCTATCTTTAAACTTGTTAAACTATATGGATTTATATTTTGTGTTTTAGGCTGGAGAATCTTTCTGGACAGATGGTTGTTCCCAGAGATGTGAATGCCACGCCCCCAATGACCTGCACTGCTATTCCGCATCTTGTAGCCATACACAAGAGTGCACCATCCAAAATGGCCAGCTGGGCTGTTATGACGCAATGTCTACGTGCACTGTGTGGGGTGATCCACACTACAGCACATATGATGGTGCACTTGCCCATTTCCAGGGCACATGCTCTTACACCATTAGTGAAAGTGTGAACCAACACAGCAGTGGAACCAGCTTTAAGGTGGTGGCCACCAACAATCACCGTGGCAACAATCGTGTGTCATTTGTGTCAGCAGTAGATGTTTACCTCTCCAATCACCCAGAGAGTGTACACATCAGACTGGGACCCAACAACAGATTCAAGGTAAATTCTGTGTTAGCTTTTCTGCAATAATGAAATTATTGTTTTCCTAGTTTTATTTTTTACGTGTTATTATTTTTTGTCCTGAAATTTCCATGAGTGGGCCAAAAAAGGTATATCTAATCTAATCTAATCTCATCTAATAATAATAATAATGATGTGATAATTCTGTTTTAAATGGATGATTTCTGTAATGATTCTGACATGAGTGTGCTCTTACTCCTTCACTATTCAATCTCTCATCCTCTCAGGTCAATGGCAGTGAGGTGTCTCTGCCCACCACTATCGGATCCTTAGGTCAGGTGGAGAGACAGGGAGCGTACATGGTGGTGGATGCCATTAATGTGATTGTTCACTATGATGGCCAGAGTATGTTACTGGTCAGAATTGATAAAACCTTTGGAAAACAAGTCACTGGGATGTGTGGTAACTTTGACGGTGATCCTGCAAATGACAAGGTTTTTCCTGATGGGAGACTGGCAGAAAATGACAATTATTTTGGACAGAGCTGGAAGTCCTCCACAAGCCAACCAGGGTAAGGACAATATGGACCTTTGATTATTTAATCAGGTTCAAGGAGATGTTTTGAATCCATTTTACCTAGGGTGACCAAACATACTCTTTTGTTGGGGAAATGTCCTCTTTTTCTGTTCTGTGTGTGGACCGTCTCGTCAGTTTTTATATATTAGCAAAAATATCAGTGTTTCATTGTTGTTTACCGAAAAAACTCTTAAAATGCGCATGTATTGGCGCCAGTGCAATTTTGATGTCCGCCAGTGTCATTGCTCCTGCAATTATAACAGTTCTAGATCCTGACAAAAGAAAAGACTGTCTTTTCCAGTTATAAACAAGACATTACAGCAGTGAAAGGCACTGATCCACACCAGCCTGTGTATGTGGCAATAGACAGAGTTGTCCCTAGAGGCACTATAGCAGGGGTGGTAAAGATGTGGCTCGTTGGCCAAAACCAGCACACCACAGGTTCCATACTGGACCACAGGATGAATGTGAAAAGAGCAAAAAATATTCTAAAATATGTATTACTTTAGAATATGTAGTATATTAGAGTTATTAAGAGTCAAAGATGTCAAACTTTTTCACAGGCCACATTCAGACCAATTTTTTTATTTCAAGTAAAATAATAAAATGATAATCCATAAATGATGACACCTAGTTTTCTTCTTGGTTTAATTTGAGAAAAATAAATATATTATTCTAATCAATAATGCAAAAAAAACAAAACATACAACTATTCAAGCATTTACAGTAAGAAACTATCTTTTCAGAGTTGAATGTGAATAATCTGAACAAATATGAACAATGTCAATCATCTAAAGTAAATGCAGTGCAATTTGATGAATAACCTCTCTGTTACTAAATTCTTTGTGCCTTTATAGAACCGATCCCCAACGCACATGTATAAATGATCATTTGTCTTATTCATCAAAGACCCAAAAAAATGCACTTCTTTTAAGTCTGTTATTCCATCTAAACACACAGTAAAGTTAAATGTATGCATGATCTTGAAATTGGTAGACCTGAAAAAAGGTCAGAGATATATACATATAGCAGCTCTTTTGACACTTCTACAGCTATGGTAACACAATACCAAGCAACTTGTTTCACTGAAATACTCTCCCGTGGGGTTATGGATGTGTAGTACACAAGACAATGGTATGTACATAGCCTCTCAATAAGTATCAAATCTGGTTCCCCTACTTTTCAAAATGGAATTTAAAATAGCTTTATAATGCATAAATGAGAACATAGCAGAAAATAAGCAGCAATTACACGCAATTAATTGATGTTATTTAATATTAATCAGTCTCTTAACAAAACTGGCTGTATATGCATAATTCTAAAAAAAAATCTATTCAACTGTTGAACTTGTGATGCTCTCTGTCTATACAGATGTGGATCCAATGACAGTCTGACAACAACACCCTGTCCTTCAGTGAACGAATACTCTGATCTCTGCAGTGTCATCACTAACATCAGTGGCCCCTTCAGTGCCTGTCACTCCTACTCTGACCCACAGCCATTTTTCACTTCCTGCATGTATGATCTTTGTCTCTACAATACGGCCAATGGTGCGCTGTGTTCAGCTGTATCAGCCTATGAGAGAACCTGCTCTGTCTGGGGTCTGGAAATCCCTGAGTGGCGCTCTGAGTTGAAGTGTGGTACGTTTGTGGTAGAACTTGACTAGCGATTTTCTGACTTTTACATTTTTTTTTCAACAAATCCCATGAAAAGCTACATTTCGTTTGCAGGTGTGTCAGAACCATGTATACAAATGAATTGCACAGAGAATGAGAGGTGTGGTGAGAAAGATGGCATTTATGGATGCGTCTGTAATGAACATTCTCCAGCCAACAATGTGAATTTTGGTATGTACTGCTGTTACTGGGTAATACATGTGAGATGATGATATGTCCTGTCATCTTGGTTCATGACTGATATTTTGCTTTACGCCAACAAATGCTGTGATAGTCATTCATTGATAAATTATAATAGTTTAATAGTAGTGGCTTTTCCATTGGACATATGCACAAAACTTTTCGATATTTACTAAATGTAAAAAAAAAATAATTCTGTGATGTCCCTTTTTGCATTAAATTACAAATGTGATGATTTATTTTTTACGAGATGTCATGAGGAGTCATTCCATAAACATGGTGATGAATTATTCATTATTATTATATTATATAACGCCTCCATCTCAAACTAAAGTAAAAAGTGATTTGGTTTGTTGGTTGTAAAACTCTTCTTTGCTCAATATAACATTGTTTTTTTTTGTTCATGCCACTCTAGCTGCAGAAAAAGGTCTTTCCATTGCAATGTCACGCAAATAGCAATTTAACTATGACAGAAAAACAATTCCTTGCTGCCCCAAAAATGTCCCATCCAGAAATTTTAGTCTGATGAAATTCTTATTTTTTCACTAGGTACATTTTTGTGCGCAAGTTCAAAACATCAGTGGAAAAGCCACTACTAGCAACAGTCTTTAAAATGTCCATTTATATTAGAGTTTTGTATTGCAAAAAACTAATTTCATCTTCCATACAGATGCATTTGTTACATGTGTCAGTAGTTCTGGCACCATCTCCTTGTCACGTTGCCAGCTGTTTGAAGCAGGACTTCTTCCCAGTGCTCTCCATCTCAAAGAGACATCCTGTAAAGGGACTGTCCAAGGTGGACGGCTCGTGTTCCACTTTAACAATGATGACCAGCTGTGTGGGACGGTTATTAAGGTACTACCCTGAACACTGAATGGTGAATTTTGGTTCTAGAAAGACTGCTGTTGAAATATTGTAATCATATTATTCATCACTCTTATAGAGCAATGGAACACATATCATCTACGAGAACACTGTACAAGGGGATGAAGGTGTAAATATTTCTATGGTGTTCTCCTGTGTCTACCGTCTGACTGAAGCCCTTTCTATGGATGTGGGTATCAAACCACTGGAGAGGTGAGATTCACAATGTCAATGCAAAAGAACATACAATATGTACATTTTTTTAATATAATATTGTTATATGTTATAACAGTTAACTGACTATTGACTATGACTATAATTACTATTTAATTACTATCATTACTATAATTATCAATGCATATTGTTGTTATTATTATTATTATTTTCGTCCATGGACCCGCTGGTGCCAGTACCAGTACTGTTAACCAGCGCCAGTACCTTTAATTCTTATTATTTATTATTATAATTATTAATTACTATAATTACTATACGACTGTATATTACTATATAACTGACGATGTCTCTGTATATTGCTATATGACTATTAAACTGTATAACTATTTAAGTGTATAACTATACAACTGTATACTACTATATAACTGACGATGTGTCTTTATTGATCTTTAGTGTTGCACTCAATCTTTTCTTTTCTTTATTTCTATTCATATATTTAGATTATTAGGAATTACTCTTATTTTTCATCATATTTGCAGTATCTCTCTGTGTGTGTCTTGTCTTATGTGTGCTGCTATAACCTGAAATTTCCCTGTGTGGGAGTAATAAAGGTATCTAATCTAATCAAATCAAATCAAATCTAATCAAATCTAATCTAATACAAATGAATTGTAGAAAACACTATAGAAATATGATTTCTTTTGTTTTTTTCTCTTCCGGGGTTGCCACAGCGAATCCAGTTTGCATATTTGATTTGGCAGGAATTTTTTAGTCAGATGCCCATCCTGACACAACCCACTGGACGATCACCCCAGGAATCAAACCCCGGTCCCCTTTGCACCAGCCCGGTGCCTTACCAACTGAGCTATCCACTATAGAATGACAAATAAAACTACAAACTCTAAAAATATCATATTTTTGGGACTATAAGTTGCAGTTTTTGCATATTTTGGCTAGGGGTGCGACTTATATGTAAAATTATAATAACACATTATTATATTATTTCACACTGACAACCGCTAGACGTAGAGGAGGAAGCGGCGCATCTTCTACCTCCGGAGTTAGCAGAGTTGTTTAGAAGTGACACCGAGGTTGAAGCTTTCATTGGATTCAGTTATTTGGAGTGACACTGATGGTTTGGTAAACTTCTGAGCACGTTCTTTATGCTATAGTTATCTGAATAACTGTTAATATTGTAGCGTCTCCTGGGATAGTGTAACAGACTGTAAAGTTGTTAATGTTCTAATGCGTGTTACTATGCTACTGTTAACCGGAGTTATTGTAAGGTTGAGAATTACATGGTGCAACTGAACACACCATAGGGATGTGTTCGACAGGCTATGTCTGTGTATGGGTATGTTGAGCTGGTAGAGAACAGAGGACGTGTGTTTGTGAGCGGAACTAATTAATGTCTTTTTGGTGTGGTTATGGCCGCCAGTAACCGTGTGAGTTGTTTAATAAAAACACTCAAAGGGAAAGCTCTTGGTGCCTCATTGTGAGTAATATGTTACGTTAACAAACCAGGCACGTTCTCAGTTCGTTGTTTATGTGTCATGCAACGTTAGCTGAATGAGTCAGGTTAGCATACTATACACATATTCAGCGTGTTGTTCTCTATTATTTTTTTTATTTTAAATTGCCTTTCAAGATGAAGTGTCTTTTCTTGGTGTTGAACTTTATCAAATAAATTTCCCCCCAAAAATATATGTTTTTTTTTCTTTATAATGCATTTTTTGGCTGGTGCAACATATACTCCGAAGTGACTTATAGTTTGGAACATACGGTAGATTAAGTTTAATTAAAATTTGCGCAATTGTGTATCATCACCTGATACCCATGAGTTTTATGTTTTTGCTTACAGAGGTCAATAGTAGCTCATGGGTCCTTAGGCAAGACCCTTCATGCTACTGCCTACAATTTTAGCCGCAAGGGGGAAAAAGCCAGCGTCTCATTGTGCTGGTACCAAGCCCGGATAAATACAGAGGGTCAGGAAGGGCATCCGACGTAAAAACTCTTGCCAAATCAAATATGCGACCCCTGAAGGGCAAAGCCGAAAGGAAGTATAAGAACGAAAGAATAGAACTTTTTTCATCCCCATGGGGGAAATTCAAATAACTCATAACTTCTATTATATTAGAATTCATATAACCTAGCATTAGCGTTACCATGATCATATAGCTCATACAGCTCGACAAAAAGAAAGTTGGAGGACCTATAAAAGACATTTATTTATTTATAAATGTGTTTATTCTTATGAGTCTGCCTTGGAAACATTCTTCCTGAAGGTTCATTCTATCATGTGTTGTCTTTTCAGCACTGTGAAGAGGAGGCTTCCATCTGGCCAGGGTAGATTTAATTTAAGAATGACTCCCTATGTGGATGGTAGCTTTGACTATCCTCTTCAGGTCAGCCAGGTCTTAGAACTGCAGGGAGACCAGAGGTTGTATATGGAAGTGCAGACTGAAGGAGTGGACGAGCGACAAATGTCAACACTTCTGGATTCCTGCTGGGCCACACCTGTCAATGACGCCAGCTACCCACTCCGCCAGGATCTCATTACAGAAATGTAAAGGGCACGTTTTAGTATCACATTGTGTTGACACATATATTGGAGGATGAACCTGGTGATATGCCTACCTTTTATACTGTATCTTCCAGGTGTCCTTCGCCAACAGACGGCACAGTAAAAGTCATTCAGAATGGCTATTCCACTGCGGCTCGTTTCTCCTTCCAGATGTTTACCTTTGATGGTTTTCCAATGATCTACCTGCACTGCCAGGTCCACCTGTGCCTACTGAAGCAAAGTGACTGCACAGTTGTACGTACAAGTGTCTGTTCTCCCACTGTTTATAACTATGTCATATGCTGTTGTAGAGTCAGGAACAAAATGAAAGGTCTTTCTCATATAGACCACCAGAAATGAAACATAATATGAATGAGTGTTATATTAGTGTTTAGTCATTTTTTACCTTAAAATGAAGCCGTAGTTCCTACAGAGGGAGTACACTCTGTTCCTGTATCTTGTTTCTGGAGTGGCTCAGAATGAGTCTCCTCTTCAGGTAAATAAGGTGTTTCAGACATATGGTCCGAGGGTCAAAAGGTCCAGTCTGGTGTGTAGAATGAATTTGCAAAGAGCAAAAATTACACTGACGGTATTAACAGGTGAGGCTGACAAATTCAGGGGCCACATGCAGTCCAAAATGATAAATAATACGCTATAAATGATGGGTCTACATTTTCTTCTTGGTTTAATGTGAAACTAGTTCTCTTACATTATGCCAGCAAATAATGACAACTGTAATTTTCTCTCTAATGTAAAATTTTAAAAATATTTTCATGAGCATGCAATCCTTTAACAATAAAATGGGACTGACCTGAACAAACACGAACAACCAGAAATGTCGAAAGAAAATCAAATGCAGTTTTGACAGTGTTCTGCCTGTTACTAAAGGTTTTGTGCCTTAGTAAACCAATAATACATGTATTAAAGATGATTTGAAGCATTACATTATTAACAGTGCACTCATATTTTCTTAAGAAATTTTTGTTTTCTCAGGTTGAGTTGTTATTATATATTGGCTATTATGCTATGGTTTGTAAGATTGTGGTCGATTTTTGTGGTTCAAGTGAGGAGTGGAGCAGCAGTATTTTGGATCCGCTGCAGTTGTTTGATCAACTTTTTAACCAGACCTGTTAGGGCACTGTTCCAATAATCGAATTAACTGAAGAGAAATGCACAAATCGGTTTTTCCAAGTCATGGGGAATTATTATTATTAAACCCTATATTCACAGAGATATTCTTCAGGTGGTAATGAGTCATCTTTGTAATGTAATGGTCTTAATGGGTTTGAAAGTTCAGGTCTGAGTCCATGACTTTACCCATATTTGTGGCCTGACAGCTAGTCTTTAGTCGTAATAACTGGAGCTCTCAGTTAAGTTTTGTTTAGCGTAGCATGCATTTCTGGTAAAACAAGCTGAGTAAACCAAAAAAGAAAGTAGGTCTCCAAAGCTACAGTACAAGTTGTTGCTCAACTTGAATAGTTGAGGCTTCACACACATTCCTCTTTTTATTCCTATTTACAGGAATCAGTAATCACCTTAGACCTGGTCCTGTATTACATACTGAGCCACAGTTTATCAATGGAGAATTCAGCAGATTGTCACAATCGTTTCATGAGAAGTCATAAACATACTTTATTCAAATTCATGGTCCAAAAACAACTTCTTTTGTTTCGTCCATGTTTAGTGGAAGAAAATTGTGGCACAGTCGTTCATTTATTCATTCTATCTTCTGTAAATGACTTACTGGTCTGGCCCACTCCATTTGATGTGGAGTGGGCCAGACCAGTAAATCATTTACAGAAGGTAGAATAGAGAGCGCCACATTCAGCTCCATTTGATCTGGAGCTGAATGTGACGCTTGAAAGATAACGTGTTTGACAGCCCTGTTTTAAGAGTGTCACTCATCATGCAGGTGCATTTCAATCAATGGACCAGTGTTATCATCCCATCAATGTACAGTCAGTACAGAATGGAGAAAAACACTTACTCTAATGAGAGTCTACCACAAGGATATGTAGTTTGGTTACAATTGTCATCTTTATTACTGGATGCTACTAAATAACACACACTGAACCTTTAAAATCCACTTAGTACCAAAAATTGGTCAAAGTTGAATTACACGGAGATCCACATGCATCTGTTTTAACACCTGCCTCTGAATGACTCACCCTAACATTTCCATGGTTGGTTTTAACAAGCTTCCCTGAGGTTATTCATTTACATACATTGCTTGTTGATCTGTTATGTAAAGTGTCTTTGAGTGTCCAAAAAAGCGATATATAAGTCTAAATATTATGAAGTGAAATTTACAAAGAATTCATTGATCTTTAAGATGAAACCACAAAAGTAAAGAGGAGAGTGAAGCTTGCACAAAAATAGTCAGCCCATCAAAAAAAAAAACATACAAATGTATAAAAAAAAGTTTGTTTCAGCTGGTTGTCTTATCTCTCGTCTGACAGAAATGGTGCCATCCAGTAAACCACCCAGACTAAATGGAGATATTAATATCGCTTAACTTTCTCCGTCTGTAGAACTGCAACCCGGGTCACACGAGAAGAAAGAGAGAAATATCCTATCATGACACAGTAATGCTGACACTTGGACCTCTAGACCTCTCCATGAGTGAATAGCCAGGTACGTCCACTTCTATTCATTAGATAAGTTCTGTGATTGTATATAGATGCATTTTGACTTCTGGATTTGTTTTCTGTTTGCAGATGAATGGATCAAATGGTGGATGTAAAAGATTTCCTTACCG
>JAPTHA010000012.1:11259445-11286133 GCA_029814585.1 Gymnapogon annona | reverse complement strand
CCAGGCAGGAGGTCTAGAGGAAGACCAAAGAGGAGGTTTATGGACGTAGTGAAAGAGGATATGAAGGGAGTTGGTGTCAGAGTAGAGGATACGGAGGACAGGGTTAGATGGAGGACAGTGATTCATTTTCGCGACCCCTGAAGGGAAAAGCCGAAAGGAAAAGAAGAAGAAGTTGTACAGTGAAATCTTTGTAGAGAATCTGTCAAATTTCTAATTACTGCTCTGTATTTTAGCACAACGGAGCAGAAGTGAGCGGAAGCAACGGAAATCATTGGGCTGTGCGGGGTGGGGGAGATACTTTCAGGTATACAGCTTGCACTTCAGTAGCTATCGGCAACGTTGGTAATGGGGAAATGTAAATGTAATCTTAGTGGGATGGATAAACTGACAGTTGCGGCACGGTTGAGAGTGGTTCAGCCAAACAATTAGGAGAGAGAGAAAAATTGTCAGGTCTTTCAAACTGTTACAGTTTGCCTATGTTCGGCTACTAAATTGCGATGTTGATGGTTGTTATTTTTCAGCACTTTCGGTTCCATTAAATATATGGACAAAACTATTTGCGATGTGGTCACACTTTTTGCTATCTCCCAGATGAAAGGTCTTAAATTTGATTAAAGTGGCCTTAATAAAAAGTCTTAAATTTAACTTCCTTGAACCTGCAGATACCCTATGTAGCTGGGATAGGCTCCAGCGACCCCCGCGTTCCTGCAAAGCATTCAGCGGGTTGGAAGATGAATGAATGAATGGATGAATATTTCATAAAAGGAAATTAAATGTCCCAATCCATAACGCAGTATCCAGATTATTTCGAAACATCAAAAATGACCCAAAAGACAGATGAATCTTTTACAGTAAAGAGTTGTAATGTCAAAATGGGGGTGTGTATTGTGTGTATTGTAATGAAAGGCGTAGCTGTACTAGGAGCATGGATTTGGTTCATTGTGTGATGTCATCAGAGATGTTGCACCTGTGTCTCATATTATTCCCTTGTTTTCGACAGGACAAGTCTGATTCCATGTGACTCCAACCACCTTGTTAAAGACCTTTCAATCCCCCTGGTCAACCAGTGGCCCACACTGCAGCCATATAACAACCAAGAAGATGTCAAGCTGTTCCGAAGGTTTGATACAGAGATTTTTCTATGAGGACACATGCAGCGTAACGGGGGTTGTTCAATGCAATCAAATGCAATTTGGTTTCTCTCAGTTGTTATTGTAAATGTGTGTTATGTTACGCACAAATGTATACATATATGCAGCATCGAGCAGTCTGCTACTACTACTACCAGGAGTGTCCTTCAGCCGAGAGTAATGACATTGCTTTTGAAATCAAATGGAGTTTCAGTACTTAAGGAACTGTTATGGACCAGGTAGTGAAATGACTTTCAAGACAGTTACTTTTTTTCAAGTCAAACACAGCAGCACTTTGTAAAATAAAGCAAACTAAAGTGATGCGCCAAGTATATACATACACGTATAAGAGGTTTGAACACTAACGTCTGTGGTGAAGATATTATGGAATAATCACGGTTGATGAAAACATGATAGATGATGAAAACACTGAGAAAAGAAAGTGTTAGTATGTTTGGTTTGTTCAATTTAATACAGACAGTCTGTTAAACATGCAGCGCATTGTTAGAGAATTATTATAATGAATGAAAAGTAAGGACAAGAGTAAAATACCATCAAAGTAAAAAGGTATATTATAATAATAGTAATAAACTTTATTTGTATAGCACATTTCATACAAGAATTGTAGCCCAAAATGCTTCACATCAGTTAAAAATGAACAAGGAATAAACACATTAATCTAAGATGCACACCGATTCCTTTTTAAAAAGGTAAAAAAGGTATTTTGACCTTTTTATTGTTGCTGTCTGTAAGGCGACCTTGAGTGCCCTGAAAGGCGCCCAACAAGTTAAATTTATTATTATTATTATTAGAAATATAATAATACGTAAAGACCACAGCAAACAATGCAACACACACTAAAGTGGTAGTCTATTTAAAATGTCCATTTTCTCACAATGTTAATATTTTATTTAGAATAAGACTAAAATATAGATTTTAAATAATCAACAGTTTGGTATATCATAAAAAATGTCTTGTTATGTAGCCTGTAGCATTGTGTTAAAATCACATAAAGGCCCAAAGAACTTTGGATATCAAAAGTGTTCATTCTGTTCTAAGTCTCTATTAATACACAATGATGAAGAGAATTATTTTTATTAAAAAATTTTTAACTGTAACTATTAAAACAGGAAACAAACACACTGTTACACATAAATAGATTTTTTTTTGTGGGGTGTGTGATTTACCGCTGTATTCAAACACAACACAACAGCAGTATGCATTTTTGGCCTCCCCTAGAAGCGGCCTATTGTGTATGTGACCTCAGTTGTCCTTTCCTTGACCCTTAGGAGGAGTTTCCCCAGCACAGAGCTGCTGTCAGTGGAGATCAGCCTGGATTCAGATTCCCAGAGAATCGAGGGGAAACAAAACGGAGGAGCGTGGTGCACAGGTTGGATATTGATTCTAATCGTTATTTATCGAATCAATCAGGCAGTAGTTGAGTAAACACACGCGCACATTTGAAACCTCTCCATTGTGTCTTTGTCTTCTACTTCTGCAGAAAAGGACTACACCCCCTCCATGATGGGCCTGTGTGGCTCTTTGGCCTCCATTCCCAGCTGTAAGTCTCTGGCTAGTCTCAAGTCAAGCGAGTGCCTGGTCAATATCAGCACAGAGAACAGTCCTGCCCTCTCTCCCAGCTAGGGGGAGCCAAAGAGACCCTGCCAACCACCTACAGATTGAGACAATTCAACCCTACGACAAACATGCAGCCTACTTTTGGTAGGCGGAGAAAACATAAATCCCTAACATCCCTTTACTCTGAACTCAACAAACTCTCAACCTACAATTTTTTTTTTTTTTTTTTTTTTAAACGATACCCTCCCTGTTCCGGGACTGTCCACCAGAGATGCAGGAATAGCTGCTGTACTGCCTAACGGCCTCCTCCTCGTTCACTGTCTTTCATTGTTTCCGACATGATTAAACCTCCTGGAATGCAAACAGCTGGTTCAGGTTTGACCTCTCTTACATCACGATGCTTGATTTTGTGCAATTGCAGTTACATATGCGCACTGGTTACTTTCATCAAAACTCACCATAGGGTCGTCCCTGTGTGTGCTTGTCCATACGTCTGTGTCTTATCAGTCTGTCAGTGGATCTTATTCAGCCAGTTATGTAACACTGTCAGTGCAGGATGGATGAGCTGTTATAACCTTTAAAGGAGCAAAAACAATGTTTTACCGTATTATAATAGATGGGTATATGAGAACAGTTAGATAAGTGACATGAAGAGAGTTTTGTAATGTGTCCAGAGGTGTCTCTGATTGCAGATTTATTGACAATTAACAGAGACAGTTTGATGATTTTAGGATGAATGATATTTTAGGCTTTATTCAATTGTAGGTATTAGGTTTTAGGGTGGTACTAAGGTGGTAGTCTGTCAGGCTATCAAGGTTTGCAGAGCCGCTACAATGTGAACATATATGACATTAATATCTATTGCATACAAATGCAAAAATACATCGCAACTATGCAGGATGAATGTTTTCATTGTCTTTTTCTACAAACCTGGCTTGATAGAACTGCTCAGAGAGGACATGAATAGTGAATGTGCCCAGCGTGTTTCGTTCATGCTTTTTCTCTTAATTTTCCTTTGATTTTCACAAGTGGTTACGTCATATCTGTTTCATTACTTACTTGTATCATTGTCCATCATGTAAAATGCAATCTCTTGCAGTGTTGTTGAGAGCTGGGAGACGTGGTGGTATATAAAACCGCAATAAAACTGCCTTTTTTTTAATCATTCCATTGTGGTATGTATTATATATACAGATGGTTGACTAATTAAAGGAAAAACAGGTAGAAAAGTCTTGAAAGTGTTACCAAAATCTCCCTTAGGCGTTCAAATGGTTTAAAATCTGGCATTGTTTACGAAGATGAAAGTTACCCTTGAGGAAACTATCAAGTTCTAACATTTATGTTTCATATGGTACATCCTCCCTTATGAATAATATTATCAGATTCAATTAACACATTTCCATACTTATCAAACCATTCATATTTTCCTTTGATATGTCATTAGTCTGTATATCTTTGATCTTTGATGCAGATATTTTTAAGCAGCATGTTTTCCATAAAAATCTTCTCATCAGATTTCATGCATTGACCACATTAGTTTCTGTTACACCACTGTCAATATCATGAAATATCTGCTAAGTACAAATCCAATTGCCTTCTAAAAGGAATAGCACATTCGTTCTGATAAAAAAATCAAAAACAAAAAAACAATGACATGCAAGACATTATTAATTGGGAAGAAATGCCCAAATGAATTGGTGACATCAAAGTGAATCCGTTTACTGTAGGTCACAGAAAACTAATAAGCGATCTTTCACCTTTGTGCCCAGGTCACTTTTTGTCTCTGTTTGTGTCCCTTTTTGTAGTTTAGCTTTGACATTGTCTCTCTTTTAAATGGGTTTGAAAAAGCTTAGGTCATAGGTTAGGATCATTTGTTCATTAGCACAGACAAATACACGGGGCTAAACAAACAGCAGCTGAAGTCCTTTGGTAAACGGTGGAAATGCATTATGTAGGAGACACATTCCACATCAGTACACAGTCCAATTATCTACCTGGCTGTAAATGAACGGCAACTGAAAGCCAAGATGGGCAGGGATACATGCTTTTTTCCCCTCTCTTTTCATTGTGTGTCAGTGACTGGATCAGACCTTGGGAGCAGTCCACTATCCAAGATACATGGGATTCACAGCTAATTGATAAAACACATCCACTCCCATTTTTGCCAGTGACATGTTACCTCCCCCTATAGGCCGGGGTATGTGGTACGTGTGCAATAAGGCTGTTTTGGTTTGGTTTGGGTGAGGGTGGACATGTCACGTTATCTCTCCCCAGTTTTGCGGTTTGACATTGGCACTCCCTAACACACACACACACACACACACTGGGCATTTATCTCCCACAATGCACACTGTTCTAAACCTTAAGGCAGACCACCCAACATCAGCTGACCATAGAGACACACCTCATCCAGATGGTGCTCACACAGACTGTTTATACAATTAAATGAATGGATAAAGTTCAGAATGGAAGACTTCAGTATCTGATATGCAGGAGATGTTTATTCAAAAATATGCTTTTTCTCAGAAGGCAAGGTGATTGAAGTACACAACACTCGTACACTTGTGGATTTGACTTCTCTCTTGCAGCAAATGGGAGGAAGTAGAAGCTCTGAAATGGACAGAATAAATGTAAAAAGTAGATCACATACTGTACAAAGCTTACTGAACCTCACAGTATTATAATATAATGGGCCTAGTACTGAGGCACTGGAACTTAACGTAAAATAATATCTTAGAAAGAATTATGACCATTCATTTAGACCCTAGTTGCTAATCAGTTTTCAAGGTCAGGAGCAGGTCAAAACAATATATAACTATTAGTGTAATGTGAACTGGATTCACCGCGGTGACCCTGGAAGGGAAAAGCCGAAAGGACTCAACATCAGTGTAAGATATAAGTCAACCCTTTTTACTTTCATTTCTCATATTTTTCATTTATATTTCATTTCATTTATTTCTTTTATGTTGTTTTTGTCTTGTGGAATAAGCACTGAGACTGATCATTTAACTAATTCAAGTCTGCAAAAACTACATTAAAATAAACAGAATGAACAACATAAACACCAAATAACATAATCAGAGCATATTAAGGTTATCATACACTGTATGCCCGGATAAGTAGAATTTACTTTCAAAATTTGAGGCAAGTGATTGCATTTAAATGATTTGAGTAATTAACCAATTCATCAACTAATTAATTGGTTTAAGTAGGTTTAACTTTAATGCTGAAACTATTGGGCTTAAATTATTGAGTAGAAAAATACTAAAAGACAAGTTATTTGTACTTGAAATGCTGAGTTGAATCCTATCTCTAACCAAAATAGTTATTTGTGTTGATAAAAATAATGGAATAAACACAAAATTCAGGGACAACCATTTTATTTCAATTAAAAAATAAAAATAAAAAGTAGCTATATAGCAATAGCCCAAAAAAACATTACATGAAAAAGTGATTGACAACAAGGCTGCCCTCTATGATGACCCCCCGCTCTGTGTGATGTGCACCAAACATGTCCCAAGTCTTTAGGGTGTATGTTGGTACAGTGTGCAATGAAATAAAAGTAATAATTACCTTTATTTCAATGTGTAAGAAGTTCAAAGATATTTTTGTTATAACCTGCAAATTATACCATACTAAATAGTTAATAGAAATGATGCCATACACCTAATATAAACCACATACTTGATCAAGTGCTTAAAAGTTCTTTCACCCCGTGTCTTGTGAAAATATTTTAAATTGTTTTATATTTGGACATTGTTTTAATTCCACAACTATAACTCCAGTCACCGATCCACAAATAGCTCTGTCTGTTTTGCGACACCAATTTTGTTTTGGGATTTGAACTTTCCTCTTAAATGATACAATTCCTCTCTGCAAAAATCTGAATATGGCTTTGTAGTGCTCATGTTTCGACCATATTTGTGCTGTTTATAGTTCCTCAAAATTTAAGTCCATGTGAAATAGGACCATCGGCGTCAAATTACAAGTTTACATATTCCGGTGTCAAGTTTTAAGTGGACACGGGTTCGGTTGTACATCTCACAATGAAGCGTTTATTCTGGAATTTCATGACAAATTTCAGTTAACAGATGCGATATGATTTGTGGGCGGTGACTGCACGTTTCATTGTCCGAGTTTGACGGATTGATGGTGGTTTGTCCAATCAGCTCACCGCAGGAAACTCTCACAGCCAATCAAAAGTCACCAGAAGAGCTTGGCTCGTCCCCAACATAATTAAATCCACACCAGCGTGGTGGTTGCAAAGTGTTTGGAGTTGGAGCAAGAACGCGGAGGGCTGGAAGACTGCGACCGACTCGCAACCCCTCTGGCCCTGACAAAACACGGTCCAGCCCGAAAAAATTAGAATGAAATTCATTTGTATGGCGGCTCAGAAGACGTGGGAGTTCACGTTCTAGTGACTTTTTGAAGCCGGAGCCGCTTCCTTGTTCGACAACAGGGTGAAATATCTCAACATCCTCACAAAGAAACTTTGCTGCTAGGCTAACTCGGTCACAAGCAAGGGGGAAAAAAGTATGATCTGCGAAGAGGTTTGGGTCACGGGCTGTCACTAACGTCTGCTTTGTCGAACTAAATGTCGCCGGTACTTGTGTTTGCTCGGAAATGAGACGTTTGTGACTCGAATGCTGGACTTTGTAACGGATTTTTAATTAGTCATCACAGTTTGCAGCTGGTACCGTGGCCAGTCAACACAGCAGAGCGCCCCCTGATCCCTGTACGGCAGGACATCCACTGAAAAGTGCACCCACAAAGGGCCACATTTTGACACATTTACCACTGGAAGGATGTCCGGCCGAAGTGGAGTTGGACAGAGTCGGGGGGCTGCTTTGGGTCCACAGCCCCTTAAGGCCACCATCCCCTACCAGCTGGCCAACAAACCCCGATCAAACCGGAGAGATGGAAAGTCAGGTATGTTTACACCTGTCAGTCACAGCACACAGTGTGGACTCTACGTGGATGGCCGTAGACGATGGCCCATTCTTGAAATAAATGCATAAAAAAAGTCAAATCTGCATTCAAAGTGATCGAAGTAAAATGGCCCTACAACGACCAACGAAATGCAGGAGTATGAAAGCTAAAGGTGCAACTCTCTCTGTGTAGGTGTTTTTATTGTGGGTTAGATTAGACGATCGATCCCACAAAGGGGAAAATAACTGGTCAAAGCAGCAACAGAATAAAGTGCAAGAAAAATGTGCATGCATAAAGGTCGTGCAAAAGACCAACGATGCAAGCAACAACAATGATAGTTGCTGCTGCATTGATGCATACGGTGCATTTCACTGATGAAGATGTTTTTTTTCTTGTCATTTTTACTCTATTGACTCAGAAAACCCATTTTCAACTTGGCAGCGATTCATTTTCCAGCTAACCCAAGAGTTTATTTAGAAGAAGCTTGAAAACGACCCATAAGTGAGCATAGTTTCCACAGGACAGGAAAGAGGATGAAACTTCCAGCGTGAAGAGTTACCAAAGTTTTTTGGACAAATGTAGTGAAGCATTAAACTGCATGTATAGAAAAGCACAACTTAGTCATTTGTTCTTAAGTACTTGAGGAAAACATTTAGTATTTTGTTGCAATGAGGAAAATGTTTAGTATTTAGTTAAAACCCACAACAAATAAGTGTTGGCCATCTCACCACCATATATTTTAGATTTTACAAGGAAATGGCGCATGTTAATTTAGCCTATGGGCATTTCAGCATCATTTTCTGGTGGATCACCTATAGCGTGAGTTTCTATTTAACGATCAATGATAAGCTTTCACTTGGAAGGCAGCAGTTAGCAACAATTTATATCATGACGAGTCAGCAGTGAAAACAAAACAGTAGAATCCAGGACCAAGTGTGATATGATTTTCAGCCTTGAGCATCATGTATTGGAATGACATGTCATTTGTTGCCAAATTTATAGTTAATGTTGTTTTCTACCAGGAGCTGGAAAGGCCAGAGCACATCAGCAGAGCTCTGGCATGAGGAGGACGGTGTCTCTTGATGCCATCATTGGGCCATACCTGCAGGGACATTGGCCCAAAGAACCAGAGGGTCAGGTTAGCCTGTCTCGAAAGGACAAGTCCACTCAGGTCAGTCCCTCGTGTAGACCCTCGCGTATTACATCTATGTATTTGCAATCAAAGACACAAGCAGAATTAATTTGGTTTACTGCTGATATTGTATTTTTAAATGGATAAAGGGTGGTACGGTGGTGTCGATTCATTGTTTGGTGCATTTTCAATTTTAGCAGAGTGAAAACTTGCTTATGAGATGGAAGGGGGAGGGAGGGTCTACAGCTTTCACAGTTATTACAAAGTGCCACAACCACAGCCATGAGAACAGTCCCTGAAGTCAGCTGACGAGGCCGTTTTGGCTGCACCCATCCTCTCTGCTCTCGGTGCAGGCACTCGCCACTGCTCCTTGGTTGCCCACATCCTCCCCCCTCCTTTCTTTGTTTTTCAGTTTCTCCTACTCATTCGCTCTTAAAGTGTGAACTCTTGAATCTGTGGGTGTGATAGTGCGGCTTCTGGTCGACCTTTAAAGAGCACGAAAAAGCTTATGTGTTAAATGCAACTTAAGTCAGTTTGTCAGGTCATACTATAATGTGTGGTTTTAAAAAATCTATCCTGTATTGGATGAAACTGTCGCCTGGTGCTTCTATAGTTGTTCTGGTTCTTCTCATATGAAGGGTCTTAGTTCTTTTGGCTGCTGTGCTTTATACTGTGCTGTCTTTTCTCAGACTCCAGACTCGAGGTCTGAAAAAACCCAAAATAGGAGAGGGAGCAGCAGCCACAAACGTTCAGCATCATGGAGCAGTGCTGAGCATCTCCGAGAGGTGAATCTCTGCCTTTGTTTCTCAACATGTGTGTTTTGTGATGGTCAGATTTGCTTAACTGGTCTCCAAAAAAAAGGCCTGACTCATTTACTTTAACAGCGTTGAGCAACAAGAGACCAAATGAGCTCATCTCAAAACTCTTCTCTTTCTGACACTTCACAAGCTCTGCACTCCTGGTCATTTCTATTTATCTCAACTTTAGGAAAAACATAATATAGCAGGAAAGTAATCTTCTTACTGTACACTTCTGAATGCGGGTTGTGAAGTGACATACGGAGGTTAATGGGACTTCTTCCTCTGTTTCTGTGCAAGATGATTTGACTGACAGTAACCCCTGTTCATTGCAGATTGCTAAACTAAAACAACAGCTGCAGCAGCGCAGCAAACCTGGAGTCTCAGCGGGACACGATAAAGACCGCCAGCGTGGTTATCCTCAGGGGAACAGTAGCCTAGGAACAACACAGGTACCTTACCCTCTCTTCACACCTATTGCCTCTTAGCACTTGGTAGGTGTGGTTTAAGACAACAAGTCAGGGTAAATACTATCGTATTTGTAAAACTATCTTCATAAAATACAACTGTGATGTAGATCACTGGTTATATTAATTACAGTAAATGGCTAAACATAGCAGCTCATCACAGGAAGTAAATGAAATACAACACTGAAGTAACAGGAAGGCCACTACATCATGTTGCTTCTGCTTTTCAGAGTGAAATGCATAGTTCTGCTTTTCAGCACAGCTGTTTAGTGCTATCTTACTGGTATGCCACCCTCCAGTGGGCTGAAGCCATTCAGTGGGGCCACAGAACAATCAAACATGGAGGTTTCTCAATCTAGTTTGTGTCAAAGGAAAACTTTTTGACAGAACTGTAAAGAAATTATAACGGGTTCTGAACATGCATTCAATCTTCACAATGACTTATGAACTTAATTCATATCTCTGATATGTGCTTCACATGTTGCTTTAAAAGTTGAATCATGAAAAATATGCTTTAGGCACTGCGTAAGAAACTTTGGTAATATAGTTTTCTTGATTTATGGAGCACTCTTCATGCAACGTGAGAGAACAAAAGCTTAACTCACTTTGTAAGCACCCGTTATTACTACTTGAGAGTAATTGACACCCGAATTTGTTTCCTTAGACTCAGCCCATTCCCATTCACCTCACTCCATTATCTACACTGGTCCCTCGGCTACGCTGCAGTGTAGAGGGCCTCAACCAGGAACTGGAAGGCATGTTCATCTGCCAGCCTCCGAATTCACAGCATGGAGTAAGTGTCATCTACTGCCACACATAAATGTCATTGGAGTCTTCAACTTGATGTCCAATATATGGAATTGGAGAAGGAGGGCATAGGATTTGTTGTGTAGAATGACCCGGAGTGTCAACATTTGGCTCAGTATTCGTTTCATCTGATGGTTTTTTTCTTTTTCTTTTTTTAACTGAACTTCTACTAGCCTCAGGCCCTGCTGTCAGTCATTGGGCACTATTGAGAACTTTTTCTCTGACACTCACACTCAAACCAGAGGCGCTGTTGCTCACTGGTGATTTGAAAGGAAATATTCTCTCTAGGAAATATTCTCTGTAGTTTTCTGTTTTTACCTTTTCTAGATCTAACAATGTCAGCTCTAAGCAGTTACACGTTCTTAAAGTGTGATGTCGGTTATTTTGCACTGGATTAATGGTGCTCTGTACCATCTGTCAGCTTCTTGAAGTTCCAGACGGCCACCGGGCGCCCGTCCCCCTTCAGAGCAACAGCAGTGGGTCTCACGCTGACCCAGCCACTACAGTGCTCTGCTCATCTTCCACCTCCTCTTCGCCCTGTTCCCCCCCTGCCTACATCTCCACCTCTCCATCAATTTCAGAAGATGCTCTTCTGGACTTGCGCCAAGGTTTGTTTTATCAGCACTTGTGGCACATGCTACATTACTTTGGCACCAGAACTGAAAACCAATGTAACGCTTAGTAGTTCTTCAGTCAACTCATTTGGAAGGGTTAACCTGAGCTGAAAAATGTTGTTGGTCTACATCTACAGTTGAAATGGTAGACCGCAAACATAATTAAGCCAGTTTACTTGACTATACAGTCTGACAACTGGGAGCAATTGGGTAATTGTAATAATCAACTCTAATACCTTCATATGCAAGAAATGCAATAATCAATAAACCCCCATTTAGATCATCCAGTCTTTGAAAGATTTGTTTTGGAGCACAGTCTGTACTGTATGTAGAAATGGGACAATCAAACTTCCTGTTGTCTTCCACTCACCTTTAACTGCATAACTTTGATGGTTTGTCAATCAAAACTTAAATAATGTTTAAGTTTTACCTTAAGTTTTAACTTCTTCCTGCCCCCTTTCAAACATAGTCTGACAATTATGATGTATCGTTGACCTTGTACTACTTGTAGTTTTTTTGTTGTTGTTCCTTTTTTTGTTTGCATGGCTTGTTTGAAATAAATGTAATAATAATGATTTTAATTATGTTTACACATAAGATAGTACCGAATTAATGAATCAGGTTTTCCTGTATTGATGCAGGAAGACATTGGCGTATTAAGGAGAAATCCATGTGTGTTGATAATCAATTACTGCATTTATCTAACAACAAAACGCATCGGATTATATACGGTTATCATGGTCACTTAAATAATCTGACAACTGCAGAAATCAGATAATGCTGGGAGTGTTGGTGTGCATGTAAACGGGCTCACTGAGGAATAGTATGGTCACCTTCTCGATCCACAAGTGCCTTTATTTTCCATCTCCACTAGACTCTAGTAATCCTTTCTAACCGGACTGCTAGAAAAACAGCTAATGAAATTAATACAACTCCGGCGAGAATGTGTAGTAAGAAGTATCTTAACACATAAAAATACCTGAAAGACTTATTTATAAAATGTAAGTTACATCTTAATCAACAATCCTCCACGTCCTTCAACAGCCATCTGTGTGAATTTGACTCGGAAGGGGAAAAAAAATGACGTTCCATAAACTGAAAGTGTTCTGCGACGTTCACACCTGTTGCAGAAAACCATGAGTCTGTTGACTTCAAATCACAAAACCACTGACACAGCTGGCTCACGCACACACGAGTACATCCAGAAACCCATACACTGTGTCAATGCTTCACACACGCATCAGTAATGCTCTGAAAGTGTGGGTTGTATTTGTCATGTTGGTTATTTTATGCCTTTTTTTTTTATATAGTTTTAAAATGAAATCAAACATTTTGTGCCGAAATTAACTTGACAAGCTTAAAATGACAGTAATTAATGACTTTTAAAGCTTATTAACAGTCCAGATGTCAATATTAATGGTGGTGTGTGTGACATGGTGTGTTTGCAGGGGTGGAGGACAGCACGGACATGCGTTTCCTCTCTCCGTTCTTGTCCCAGTGCGACGGCGACCTTCCCCTGCCTCTTCTGATGTCATCCTCTCCAGGGCCCAACAAAAGTTTCTGCTTCAAGAGAGACCCTCCAGAGGGCTGTGAAAAGGTTCGAGTCTGTGAGGAAACGAGGTACATATATTCTGTAACAAACCATGAGCAAAATGTTTAGGAGTCGATGGTTTATTTGAAAATGTCATTTTATTTTATTTTTTTATTTTTATATTTTATTGTCTTTTCCATAATGAACACATCACATGTATCACAATGAAAATATTATTTTGTACATCACAAATATTGTGTCCGTACAATGTCCATATCTGTGGAAGTAATTTTTTTTTCCCTTTTTTGAACAAGAATTAGAAAATAATTCTAAAAAAAACCTGAAAATGTCATTTTAAAGGGCTTCAGTGTCGCAATGCCCTCTAGTGGTGAATAGTTCCACATATAATTAGACATTCTTAAATCTTGATCTGTAGCCTGTGCTTGAGAAGCCAATGAAACGATGTGCCAGTACATTTTTTTTAAGTTGAGGTGACAGAGTTGGAACATCATAATTGTAGGATTAGTATTTTTCCAAGTTGCACACCCAAAACAACTTAGTTCACTTACATACTTACTAGTACACGCACGTACTGTATGTATCAGGAATTTAAAGTCCAGTGGCTCTGTTATGACTTTACAACTATACCTGACCCCAGTTCTATGTTCTTTAGTGCCCCGCACCGACCCAGACCAGCAGTCATCTCCTCCTGCCCAGACCCCAATAAGGTGAACTTCACTTCCCATGGGGGCTCTGCCTTCTGCCCCGTCAGCCTCCTCAAGCCCCTCCTCCCCTCTGTGGACCTCTTGTTCCGCAGTCTTTCGGTCTCTCCAGCGAACACTTACTCGGGCCCAGTAATAGGCTCCTGCCAGGCAACCTCCACTGGCAACCGGGCCGCATCTGTGGATACTCCCACTACCGCTGTGACGCCAGAGGACCCTGGGGAGAGCCTCTCTTTGTGATCACAGCAGCAGATCTCTTCTATGGAAATGATTATGCATAAAGCAAACTGTCAGTACTCTGCAAGGTAGCAAACTCTTTGTTGTCCGAGACGATTAGCTGGGGTGATGTTTTTATCCTAGGAAAGGACTACATGGTCTTCCTTTTCTACACAGGCCTAAAATAACCTTTTATGTTAAAAAGAATATGACACATAATCCAAAGTATGTGCTTTATAAGCTACTTGTTTGGGTTTCCAGGTGTTGTGACATTTCCAAATTGACGCCATCTGTTTATGAGTTTGAAATCCAAAGATCAGTTTTTGGGCCAAACAAGTGCGGGGTGGACTTTGAAGAGCACTGCTCACCTCTTCTGAACTCAACGCTAAGATGGGATTCTCTGATCCTCTTGTTTCCCGCGCAGCTTTGTTTGTTCACTCCAAAGATGTGGCCGAGATGTGGATCTTGTCACTTATTTGATGCTTGTTGTCTAAGTGTGAATGCAGAATCATCAGTTAGAAAGATCAGCAAACAAATGCAAAAGCCCTTGTTTTTAAGTATTCACTGATATTTATCATTTCACCAATGCATTTTTTTTTTATTATTTTACCTGACCTTGCACCATTAGAGGTGTACAAAGCATGACAAATCAGTTACATACTTTATTCACCTGGAGAAGACATCACACAATTTAAATCCCATTTAGATGATCTTAGACTGAAGGGACTTTGTAATATCAGTTTAGGTAAGAGCTCTAAGGAGCTACAGTTTACGTTATGTATTCCTGCTTCAAAGTTGTGCAGATGTTTGTTTTTGTCCTCTTGTTTACTTGAAAAAAAGTCACGTGTGCACGTTAATGGGTAAACTAAATATTCTTTGACATTGTAGATGTCCGCTTGATGGTGTGTGTGTGTGTGTGTGTATAGTGTTGAGGTCTCGCAGCCTAGTTGACTACCTAACCAGTTTTAGTGGTGTAGATTTGTCATCCTTAGTGTTCTGTAAAGATTTCCTTTTTCTTTTGCCAAGCTGACAAGTTGATGTTCAGATAGTTTTATTTCTGGTAGACACGTTTGCACAAATTGAACTGCTACTTTTGAGTCGCATTTCTTATTTTTATATTCACTTTTGTACGTCATTGTAAATAGAAAGTAGTAATGTGTATTTTGTACATCTTTCCAAACCTGCAACATAAGCTAAAAACCTGTTACTTTTAGTTTGCTTCAGTCAGTATAATTAAGGCAGGTGTTACATGAAAATTTGTACCGGGAGGATTTTTTTTATATGCACTTCCAGGAAAAGGAGTTTTATGGTGGAGATGTTTCTTCCATACATTAGTCCTGGGATTATTGTCTCTGTCAGGAGTTTTCACACGGACGTGTGGATGGAAAGTTGATTCGTCTGATCTTTCGATTAACTTCTCCTAGTTTTAGTAACCTGGTGAAATGCTGATGGATTCAAATCTCATTTCCAAATAAGCATCCGTTTTATGAATCAGTCTGGATGCTGGAACGTGATGTTATCTCAGGTTCTGTGATCTGTCCACATAAATATGGCTGATAACGTGTTGTCCTTCTGATTATTAAATTGGTCTTAAGCCATGTCTCCGGGGGGTTCTTGTGCTTGTTTTTTTTATATTTCTAAAGTGTGACAGCCAACAATATTGGTGAAAAATAACTAAAATGAAAAGTTGGAGACATCTATTCTGTATAGTCTACATATGATCTGTGTTGTATTTCCTTTGAAACCTACATTGTCTATATAAGTGGAAATCTTACATGGTGCATTTACACTACAGTTCTGGGTTGCATCACATGGCTCGGTACATTACTGCTTCCAGCATTTTTACTTTTAAGAGGAATGATTTACAATCTTGATTTGCACCACGGCAAGCAGCAATGAAGTTTTTCATTTGTCAGATTAAATTTAGTTATTGCACATTTCTCTTTTTTTAAGGTGCTCATTAGAAATAAACATCTGGAAAAATTCACGGTGCACAATACCAGGTATCTATGTTTTAAGCATTATATACTGTATCGGGAATACTGGAGAATTGTCAGCTTTGTACCATGCGTACCAGAGATGAAGAAAAAATGAAAGTGTTTTTCTCCAACCCACAGTGCATAGGATTAACATACGCAGTATATAAAAAAAGTAATTATATAAAATAACTTGTATATGGATCATTGATGGATAAGACTTTCAAGGGGTACATTTTTAAATACACAAAATAATGATATATTTGGCCATGGTTAAAACCTTTGGAATAGAGTGTACACATGCATTAATGCAAAGACCAACGTTAAGAGGATTTTAGTATTTTTAAAGGTGAATTAATAGAACATGGTGTCATCTGGGGTGACTAATTTGTCTCAAAATGTATATATTTCTTTAACATACCTAATAACCTGATTAATATTGCCAAATATTAAAATAGCCAAAACAGATGCATATTGTGTTTTGAATTTAATACAATTGTTATCAATTGTGGTCACTCCACATGATGTTTCGACACTTCAGATGCAGAAAAATTACCAATAATGAAAATGTTTGGAGAAATGTCAGTGGCCCTGTATACTCGGATGGTTTATGACATACATGTGATTTTTTTTTAATGTATTTTGAGGATGTTTTTAATGGGGAAATTGTTTTTAATTCAGACATAATTGGCCCATATATGCAATACTGACTACCAGGTCTATCTAAAACAGTGGGGGGCCAGGGCCCTGAGGGGCTGTAGCACCAGGATAGTAGAGCAGGTCGTCTGGTAACTGAAGGGTTGGCGGTTCGGTTCCCGCTCTCTCCTTATCATGTACTGTTGTGTCCTGCAAAGAATAAGGTGGGTTTGGAAGATGAATGAATGAATTATACCTCAGTTTATCATTTATACATGTACATTAAAATAATTGTAATTATAACAATATTGCACCTGAGTTTATCATATATATGCACATTACGACTTACAGATCCTAGTGGATCTACAAATACACAAAACATTTAGTAACAGGTGCAATATTGATAAAATTACGTTTCTGTCTCTACATACATTTCAGGTTGGTTATATTTGTTCAGTTTATTTTTTGGGGGGGGGCGGGATTTCATTAAAATATTTACATTTACAGAGAGGAAAAATTGAAGCAGTGAGTAAGTTATTATGAGAATATTTTTCCCAGTCTGTACTTGCTATTGCCAATCAAAATTTTGGCAATTTTCATATTTGACAAAGTTACTTGAACTGTAATTTTGGCAAATATCGTACAGGTATCATTTTTGTATTTCACAAATTCATCCCGTGGTGCCGGATTGGAACCTTTGGCCGCATTTGGCCCCCGGGCCGCATGTTTGACAGCCCTGATTTAGCTCCACACGGTCCAGGCATACAGCTGTTGTCGTTGCATTGTGGGATTGGCTGACAGTAGAGGAGGTGGTGTTTAGTTCAGGGACGTCCAGGCCTTCGGAAACACAAGCATAAACGCGTGTTTTCGTCCGCACGTATTCGCTTTTACCGGTGTCTGTCATTGGGAAGGATTGTCCATCATGCTCGGAGTCGTCGCTAAACAACTCCGGAGCCACCCGGCTGTGAGTCTACACTGTAGAATTATTCTTTTTTTTTTTTTTTAATGTAGGAGAAGCCGGTGACATTGAAATGTCTCTTCAGCTAAGGGAGGACGCAGTGTGGGTTGTGCGCGCGCGCACGTTTCACCAAACGCGTGTCCGTGACTTGATGTGGTGTGTTCATCTGTTAACGCTCTATAGTATCAATTTATTTAAAAATGTAGATATTTACGACAATTTGTTGTGTTATGTAAACCACGTCAATCCTCCAGTTTAATATTTGACCGTAAAATATGACATCCACAACAGACGGCCACAAATTGCGGCTGTAGTTTGACATATAAATTAGAACAATTAGCACATATTCACGACGAATTTTTAACTTCCTTTTTTTTCTCATATGACATATTTTTCCGCCGTGTTGTTGTGTCGAAGGGGTTTATATTTGCTATATTTGTATGCTCTGGTATCTCCATGTATATACCGTCACGACAAGTTGTAATTTTTTTCCCCATTTCTTTAACCGATTATTGAAAAATTCAATCATTTTGGGCGTTTTGACGTTCACACAGGTCCTTATGACGAACTACTGTAAAAAGAAATCTAAAACTCTGCCTTCCGGTGCATATACTTCACATGTTTGCTTTACGTCCACAGCCATGTACGGCAGTGGCTGTGGCACGTACAGGACTGTGAGGTCTCCATAATGGTGCAACTGAAAGTCATAATAATAATACATGCTGATTCAAGGACGACAGGGTGGAACTGCTTTACGGCAGCCACCATAATATATGTTTGGGTTACTGCGTAATCTCTTTGTTTCCTGTTTAACAAGGATTCTTCCAGTTCCCTTTAAAATAAACCACGTTTTTTTCCAGTTTTAAGAGGGTATTTAATTTAAACCAAATGGTAGTGTTACAACCAAAACATTAGTAGTCATTAATGTAACGCCTATGACTATGTTATAAATGCACTTGGAAGCTACATGACAACTGCACAGTGCCAAATTGGAATGAACTCAATGTAACTGTAATAAGTTCTGGCCCCTGTATGATGTCTGTGTTGTTTCTCATTTCTGTGTCCATTGCCCCCCAGCTGATCCCTCTCTTCATCTTCATTGGTGGTGGGGCGACCATGAGCATGTTGTACCTGGGTCGGCTGGCTCTCAAAAATCCTGATGTCTCGTAAGTATATCTACTGCAAACCTGATAGGGTAACTCGATAGTAATCTCTTGAAAGTTATGTTTTTTTCTTGTTGTCAGTTGGGATCGTAAGAACAACCCTGAGCCTTGGAACAAAATGGATGTCAATCAGCAGTATAAAGTAAGAGTCTTATTGCATATATGTCTCTGGTTTATTCCAAGATAACAGGAGTCATCTGTCCTGTTATCTTGCTTTAATGTTCAGGCTGATTGCTTTGTGTACATGTGTGTTCCTGTTAACGTGTGTTCACTTTTTGTATTTGTACAGCTTTTCACAGTTAACATGGACTACTCCAAGCTGGAGAAGGATAGGCCTGATTTCTAAATTCTCAGTTCTTCACACCTGTGCATCGATGACATTATTATCAGTGTGAGGAGCTTTTGCACTTTTTACCAAATACGAATAAATCCACGGCTCTGAGTGGATGATGAATCATGTGTGTGCTGTGCTCATTCAGTTAGGTTTCCTGTGGAAGATGAAGGGATCATTCATTTATCAGTGACTGTATCAACAAAACAGGCAACAAGAACCTGTTTTCCTAACTGTTGGAAATATTTCTGATTTCACTGTTGTAAATTATTAAAACAATTTAAAACAACGATCTCACTTGTATGCATGTTTTTTTATTTTTTTAGGGGGGCAGTTTTAAGAATGAAGACCTTACACATCAAAATGAATCAAAATGCTAGTTTTATGGATCATTTTACAGACTTTAAAGTGGCAGACAGACGAGAGAGAGAAAGGTGGATGGATGGATGGAACAGACGTTGAGGTGGAATTTGAACCGTTACTCAGATCCATCAATAGGTGGCGATAGTCAGGTCAACCAAGGGCTATTCAATTATTAAAACGAAGAAGACGTGTTGTCGCGAGATTTGCAGATTCAACTTAAAATGACGCGGGATCGCTCAGTGTATCTGAGGTGTTTATCTAGCAGCAGATGGTAAACGCTGCTAAAATTGAACATTTCTGCGAAGTTATGACACTAATTCGGTTTCTTTCTGTGTCATTCGGAAATATCGGTTTAGCTTTATTGTAAGTAAGGGTAACGTTGCTTCACTCTTCGCAAACGTTAGGAAACGGTAGCTAATACCATCATACAATAGGTGTCGGCGTCGAAATGGATCATGAGGAGGATGTATCTGCTCGGGTTCTGCTGAAACATATTGTCAACATCGAACCACCCAGAACTCCCATTGCTCACAGGTAAATACTCTACTTCAACAAGAATCCAAGTTTGCCCTGCTCTGTTGCAGGTCCACGACTACAGTATAAGTCACCGACCGCAGTAACGTTGACAAGAAATTGACATGTTTGAACTTCTGGGCGCCGGAGTCGAGTTTGTTGTATCACTCTTTAACTTGTCACTCCTCGACTCTGAACTCTTCATTCCCCCATTTAAAACGAAAACATTGATGTGTTCGTTAAACCATAAATCAGAACTTGTCTGGGGTTGTTTTAATAAGTTCAAGCGGTGATGGGCCTGTGTACGAAGCCCGTTATTTTTCCTGCTCGTATAACTCTTCTGAGGGATCTATCACTGTCCATCCTCTGCGCTTTGCAACGAGAAGCAGGTATTTTTCGGCACTCGTTTTGCCTGCTTATGTCCATTATTAAAGTTATAAAAGCGTTGCGTAAACTCAGGATCGGCGTCAGAAGATAACTGAAGCAAAGGTGACTTTTTCGATTAACAATATAATTAACTGAACATCTGAAGAGTCATCTATTACCACTGTCATTACGTCAAGTTCATAGTTTATTTCGATGAATCTGTGTTTCAGAAAACGACCGTTTCCATGTTCTTTAGGGATTCTCTGAACATCTGATGCCTGTGAAAAACACCTAAGATGCATTTTGTTTGGATTCTTTTTGGAAGCAATTATTAACAATGTATTATTGAAGGTTTTTTTTATTAGTTGGCCAAAAGTTGAACAAATGTAGGTCAGTAAAGCCTTCGGTTGATGGTAGCGTTTTAGCGTTTCTTTCCTGCCATTTTTGCCCGGATGAAGGAACAAACCAAACAGTGTTTCCACAACTGAAGTTGAGGTAGTTACTTTCATGTGAGTTTTTTCCTGCATTGAACTAATTGTGGCTTATGCAATATTTAGTGCCTCCAGAACACAAAGTACCAGTGGCACCAGCCATCCCAGCAATCTCAGGCGCAGCAGTAGACTCAGCAAAGGTAATGCTGTTCCTCAGACAGCACAGGAGATCCTACGGCGCAATCTGGAGCACAAGATACAAGATGTGAGTGAGATGCATTTGCCAATTTCTGATATTTATCCTATTGCTAAGTCTCAAAAATGATATATTCCCTGTTTTATTCAGAGTGTATCCAGAAATGTCCGCCCTACAACTAGAAGGACCACTGCTTTTTTGCACAAAAAGGCAAACACACCCGATTCAGCCTCGGTGCTGTTTGATGATGGAGACACACCAAGGCACATACTCAAGAACATCCTGCTGACAGGTATGTGCATAAGTCACTTTTTCTTCTCATGTGACTCGCTGACTTGTACTTTTAATCCAATTCCTTGTTGCTTCATTCAGAACCAGTGAAGTCACCCGTGGTTCACAAGGAAGATAAGTCAGAAGTATCACAGCTGCCCTCTGCAAACTCCAGCTTACAAAGCAGGCGTCCAAGGTTATTGTTGTTATTCTGTCGTCTTGATAACATCCATTGGATCTCTAATTTCATTAGAAATACATGCATTTCTATACAAGTGGCTGAAATGTGCTGTTTATGTGTTATACGGTGCCGTTTATTGTGTTGACCCTCAGTATGGAGCTGTCAGGACTGGAGCTGTCTGATATAACAATGGGCAATGTAGTGAGCACTGTCAAGGGACTAAGCAGAAAGAGACCCCATCGCAGTCTTAACGTCACTGCTTTTGAAAAGCGCCTTAAAGATGGAAATGGTGAGGACACGGTTTATGTTGTTTGGCTTCAGTGAATGGCAAGCGTGTATATATTCACAGTAGAATCCTCTCTGTTCGATGTTTGGCTTTACAGATGTTGAAGAAGACAAAGAATCACTGGGACACCAGTCATCGCTTTCATTGTCAAGGTAACCAGCATAAAGCTTTTCCACTATCCTCAGTTTAGAGTCACACATTAAATCCAGTAAAACGGTGTGCATAGGTAGACATGTCAGTAACAAAAACCATGTCGTTTTACAATATTTGCATAATGATACAAAATGTGAACAGCTGAATGCATAAATGCTGATGTTTGATATGTTTTGTAGTTCCACTTCACTGAGCCTTAAAACACCATTCGTGGATATTCGTACTGAGAGAAAAGGCCTACAGAGAAGAGTTTCCAACCGTCGAAAAATCACAGCAGAAGAATTTGGTGCAGCTGTAAACAAAAGACAGATGAGGAATGACCGCGGTTGGTTGAACTCTGTGTTATCTTTCATGTTTTCTTTCATACATCAAGTGATTTAAAGATTATATCCAAGTGTTGACCTGTAATCCAATTTAGTTACAACAGGAAGCAGGTGATGGTTGATCATTTTTCAAAAGAAAACCACTTTGAGATTGTGATGTGTCTACAATCATTGTCCTCATTGTCGCTTCTAATGTTCTTGTTTCCTTTATGGATTTTCCTATTTCTGTCTTTTTTCTTTTTTAAAGGAGTTACCAGTTTTGCATTGGCAAAGCAAGGTAACAATGACTCATTCAACTCTGAGGAATTCACTTTGAACCTGAGTCAAACCAGCTTACCTGATATCACAAGTGACATTGTGCACTGTAACACAGCTCTCTATGCCCAGACTGATGCAGTGAATCCCAGTTTTTTGGCACTTGCAACACAGGACAAACCCACGGTCACAGTATCACAGTGTGATGGAAACATGGAACAAGGCCAGCTTGAGAGGGAGAAATCAGTTTGTGTATTTTCAGCAGAGGAAGGGATTTTGAGCAACTCTCCTAAAGACTGTGTGTCAACCACGTCTTTGTCAAAGAAAGAAGTACTGGCAGATGACTTTCAACCTGAAGATGCTGAATTGGTGTCTACATCAGAGGAAGACGAGGGGATGGAAAAATCCCAAACCACAACAAGCGATGATCCAGCTGAGTCTGAAAATGAGGGGAATACAGCAGAGTGTGATTCTCAAACTGAAGAAGATGTTGCTGCCAGGTCTCAGTCTGAAGAAGAGGTTTTTGTAGAAGATACTCAGATTGAAGAAGGTGCAGTTGAGTCTCAGTCTGAAGAGGATGATGCTGCCACCTCTCAGCCAGACAATGAGGAAGATGCTGAAAGTGATCAAGAGGTTCCCGTTACAAGTTCTCAATCTGAGGATGTGGATAGCATAACTGATCTTCAGTCCAATGACGATGGTGATGTGATACTGGAGGAAGGAGACAAGGATCAAGGAAGTAAACAACTGGAAGGCAACTTGGAGTTGATCAAAAGACGGGGTCATCGCTCGGAGGGCAGACTCCGAGGTGAATTGGAACACATCAGTCGAAGGGCTCATCGCTCGGAGGGTGGACTTATCATACGTGTTAAAGGACCACAGGGAGTTACATCAGACACAGGTAAGCACATACTGTAAAAATAAATCAATAAGATGGCCAAGTACATAGTAGAACTTCAGCTGACATTGTGATCTTGATGAAATCTTGTTTGCTTACAGGAACACCTGACGAAAACTCCAAAGCACACGGTGCTGAACATTTGCATGACAACACTGACGTAGGAAGTGGTGAAATCAGTTATGGGATGACAGACTTGGCTAAGTCCTCAACCAGGAACGATGCTTCTTGTGCAGGGGTTGACCCTTGTGATATTGAGAATACATTTCATCTATCACTGACAACTGAAAGTGACTCCATGATGGTCACTGATGCCCAGGACCCCGAGGAGGAAGAGAGGGAAGAAGAGGTGGTGGATGGAGAGGAGGAGGAGGAAGAGGTGGTGGATGGAGAGGAGGAGGAGGAGGAAGAGGTGGTGGATGGAGAGGAGGGGGAGGAAGAGGTGGTGGATGGAGAGGAGGAAGAGGTGGTGGATGGAGAGGAAGAAGAGGTGGTGAATGGAGAGGAGGAGGAGGAAGAGGTGGTGGATGAAGAGGGGATGGAGGAAGAGATGGTGGATAGAGAGGGGATGGAGGGGGAAGAAGTGGATGGAGAGGAGGGGGAAGAAGTGGTGGATGGAGAGGACGAGGAGGAGAGGGAAGAAGAGGTAGTGGATGGAGAGGACGAGGAGGAGGGGGAAGAAGAGGTAGTGGATGGAGAGGAGGGGGAAGAGGAGGTGGTGGATGGAGAAGAAGAAGAGGAGGGGGGGGGGGAAGAGGTGGTGGATTGGGTAGTGATGAATGAAGAGGATGAAGATGAAGAAAATGAGGGTAGGTCTTGTGCTTTTAGTCTATATTTGCTGCAGAGGATGGAGACCTGATGTTTTTGTTGTACCCTGTATAGATATTCCCATGAAGACTCCTGCCTTCGTCAAAGAGAAAAGGAATTTTAATCACCTCGATCCTCTGGTGTCACCCGTTCTTAAGAATATTCAATCCCAGTAAGTTACACTTCCTGTTACACTGGAGAATCCTCTCTGAACATGGACCTGCACCTTTTAATAGAATTGCTGCTGATGAGACATTTCTCACCCTTTGGGAAAATCAAACAACAAGTCAACGTTTAAAATTGAGTTTCTATGAAGGTTAAGCTTAAAGGAGAATCTATCTTTGTCTGGATCTTTCACAATGTTTGTCCTGTCACCAGTCAAGTAAGTGACGGTTTACCTGGAGCTAAACCCAAGCCAGGGAGACGGGGGAAAACTGGACGAGCTAAGAAGGAACCAGGCCTTCCAAAGAGTTACCTCATGGCGGTGTTTAAGCACTTTGCCAAGACAAAGGTCTCTGCAGACGTGTACCCCGTCCTAAAAGAAATGTAAGTCACATGGTTTATTATCACTTAAATGAAATTCCTAAAATAGTTTCAAAGTCATTAACGTGTACTGGCACCGATGTTTGTCATTGGTTTCACAGAATGGATAAATTCTTTGACCGACTTGTACAGGACTTGGAGGCATATGCACTCCACGCAAGGAGAAAAACAATAGAGGTCGAAGATGCTGAACTGCTCTTGAAAAGGTAAAAAAAAAAAAGACAAAAAAACAAGGATTCTCAACCTGTTTGTGATAATCCTTGTGGAGCTAGGTTTACAATTGCAGGATATTACTGTATAGCAGAAGTTGGTAGAATCTGAATCTTAACAATGTATGTTTGTTCAAAAACTCAACATATGGGGGTTTCGTGACGAAAGAAGAGGGCGCAGTCATGCTAGAACATGTTTATCAATTAGAAATGTATGGACAGTGTCAACAGTGAGGTTAATATCGTAAATTCATAGATATGACAGATGCATATTATTTATTGTTTTGTTCTGAAGCTCCTGGAACACATTAAATTACTGAATTATTTGATGAACTGCGCATTGTTTAACATTTTTTCATCAGATCTTAGCATTTTATGTGTGTGTGTGTGTGTCTGTAAAAAGACTATGATCAACATGTATCAGTTGTATTTTCTCTGAGATCTGATCCCAGTGTGTGCAGCAATAATTATTGGCTGAGGTAGGCTCACTCTGCCTGAATGTCCATACACATATTTTTATTGGAACCAGCTGAAGTCATCACTAGTATAGGAAATCTCTTTTCTAAGAATGAGCCGACCAAGAGGGCAGAATAGACGTAGTTGGAACAAATCAAGACACAATAAATGTCTTTTATGCCTTACAAATAAATAGGATGATATCAAGTTGTGTATAACAATAGAAAATGAGAGGGAAAAGGTGCAAGGTCAAGAATGGGAAGTAGCATGTCATGTAAATTAGCAGATTACTGTAATTCTGAAATTTAAAACCTAATACAAGAAGTTTAGAAATGGACTCACATTTCCCATTAGTTCTCTACCCTTGAACCCCTCTGGTGTGTTTTGCGTTCTTCAGGCAGGGTCACGTGAATGACAAGGTCCCAGTGGAAGTGCTTATTGAAAAATATCTTCGCATGGAACAGCGCAAGCTCCTGATCCCTATTGCAACCAGTGGGAATGTCGTTATCCCCAAGAGAAGACGATAAGTGTTTCATCAGTGGCTACGTTTGTCAGACTTGTATGTACGTGTATATATTTTATTTCTGTTGTGTATCCAACAGACTCTTGGGTCGTGGGAGCTTTATATGGGGAAGGAATGTTGTATTGCAGTGATGAGCGGAAGAGTGTAAGCATCACCTTTTGTCATTTATAATTTCATGGTTATGCTGTATTTACTTGGTGTTAAACAAAGTTAAGACTTGTAAATGTACAAATACTGAAATAAAGTCTTAGTGTTAAACATTGTCTGTGCATCACTGGTGGCAATTAAGACTTTTCACTGCAAACAGAAAAAGTAGATTTAGTCTGTATTTCCCTCAGTCATTATTCGATCACAGGAGTTAATACTTTGGACTGTTAGGCTCAAAAAGTCCACTAGATGGCGCGAATGAATTACCGTTACCCTTACCAATTATCCGAAAATGAATTATTCCAGAGACCGGCAAAGAACAGCAACTGCGTTAGAATGTCTTGTAATTCCCCCTGTCCTTCCACAGTGCGTGTTTACGCCCCTCCGACAAAGTACAGACAGAGGTTAGAGATGCACTTAAGACGCATTCAAGGACAGCTGGTGAATTTGAGAGATTAATTCCGTCCACATTTTAATTAAGTGCATCCTTTAACAAACGTTAATCTTATCGGGGAAGCCTTAGTCCATCTACTCTGCTGATTAAATTAAGATGAATTAATTTTCGCTGGTGCTAAAATTAAATTAAACTGCAACACCGGCGTCCGTAACAATGACAGCTCCATAACGACACATAAATAACCGATAAGAATGTTCAACTTTCTAAACTGGGGTCAGGAAAAGGAGCTATGGAAAAAATGTGAAGCTCGTTTACACACACACACACACACACACACACACACACACACACACACACACACACACACACACACACACACACACA
>JAPTHA010000012.1:11139622-11161748 GCA_029814585.1 Gymnapogon annona | reverse complement strand
TTGGGACTCAAGAAACCCCTCAACTGCAGCTATGACATCATCATCACTGGCAAAATGGTGACCAGCCAAGGCTTTTTGCATTTGGGGGAAAAGATGGAAGTCGGAGGGGGCCAGGTCTGGCAAATAAGGTGGATGAGGAACAAGTTAATTGTGGATTCGAACTGGATTCGAACTTCGATTCAATAATTGTGAATTGCATACATTTCTGTTTTCTCCCTTTTTTACTGAATCCTTGACCCTTGCTTATTCAAAAATTTGCAAAAAAAATAACAAGCATGTTAGAATCTTAAAATTTGGCAGGAATGCTTACAAAAGGTTGAACTTTCAAAAAATCATAGGTTTGACCATGCATCAACCCTTCTTATACACGATGCTTAAAACTTTTCACACACCCCTCGTATATGTATGTGTATATATATATATATATATATGTTTGTGTGTGTGTTTGTATGTATTTATTTTTATTTAATGAATGAACCCACTTTGTATTAAATAATTTCAAACAGCAGCTTAGTTGAGTCATAATTAATTGAGTGATGTAATGAAATGCATAAATAACACACAGCCTGCTGTGTATTCCCCTTAGGCATGATGGGTCCTCGACGTCGAATGGACAACCAGGAAAGCCCACGCATGTTGATGAAAGATGAGGCATTCTCTCAGTAACACACCCGGCCACAGATAAACATTCTCCAACCATTGTGTGCGCATTTACACACAGGAAGACCAATAGCACTTCAGCTTTGGTTCTTGTAGTGGTGAAATCAATGGACATTGATGTTATTGGTGACAGTTATGGTGTTTACTTCTCTGTAGAGGAGGTCCTGACCTCCTTCACTATGTACTTGACAGATCTTTTGACAGAATCATCATACCAACACTCGTGTTTCTTTTTTTCTTTTTTTCTTTTTTTTTTTACTCTGTCAACTTTATTCTGGAATAATTTGCTGGAGTCCAAAGTAATGAATATATCCACATACTGTACAATTTTATTGCACACATTGTGTGTAATTAATTCAGAGGCCAAGCAGAGGCAGCTGTGTGACAGCGCGTGCACATAGAGTATGTTGTTTCTAAAAACACAGAAATAAATATGCATTAGGTGTACTTATATTTTCTCGCCTTTTTTAAATATTACAGAATTATGTCGAAGTGTCACATGACCTGTGAGACAATCATTACAAATGGTTTGTCTTTTATTTTCATATTCACTGTCAGGCTCGTTGTCCTCCAGCTGAATTACAATAGTATGTGTGTGAAACAACTAAGTCGTCATTCACCTGTGGAAACTTGTTTTGAGATGTTCAGTAAATGAAGCCCTAATTTTAAAAGCAGGTGTTTTCTGCAGAAAAACAGGTTTATTATGTTGAATTTTTTTGGTGGATAGATCGGCTTGTTTTCTAGCATTCAAAAAGTTTTTGTATCATGTGTTTACATTGTAAAGGGTTACATATATCCTTGGTGTGATGTGATAGTGTAAATATTCCAATAGTTGAATTGCTGCTATCATGGCTCAGTATGTTTCATCTGTTTAGCATAATAAATGATTTGTTACCTGTCCTTAGGTCTCATGTTTATGTACAGTCCAATGAGCTCTTCACTGTGAATTTCAACAGTAATTTGTTGCATCCCTGCACAAATAATGATCAAATTATTTAGATGACATAGAAGACTTCCCAGTCTTAAGAGCTGGTACTTGCCAACAGGGGATGCTGTTGATTAATTTGTATGGCCAAGAAATGTGCATTCTGCAGTGTATGAGTCAGATAAGTGTAAATGCTGCTGTGTTTTAGGTTGTTATACGTGATATGCAGTGCCTCTTCAGAATAAAGATGATCCACGCTGACTTAGAACTGAAGGCTGTAAACGGGGATGAACATTTTGCTTTGTTTTCATGTTGGGCTGCACTAAAAACACGTGCTCAGGTCCAGGGTTAAAAAATGTGTTTAATAAATAGAGTTGTAGTGTAGATTAATTGCTTCATGATACCAGAGGTTTTGGAAAGATGTATTGCGTAACCCACTATATTGCTGTAGCCTATAGAGTGAAATTTAGCATACTCATAGTAGAGTATGAGTAGAGTAGAGTACACATAGTAGAGTCCTTAAGAAAATGTGCAAAGTGATCCACTAACTGCACATCCTAAACTGGTGGTTTAATGGGGTCCCAAGTGGGTCTTTAAAATCCTGCTCTGAAATCAGGTATATGACCAGATCAAATATACACTACAGGCCAAAAGTTTGGACACCTTCTCATTCAATGCGTTTTCTTTATTTTCATGACTATTTCCATGGTAGATTCTCACTGAAGGCATCAATACTATGAATGAACACATGTGGAGTTATGTAATGAACAAAAAAAGGTGAAATAACTGAAAACGTGTTTTATATTCTAGTTTCTTCCAAATAACCACCCTTTGCTCTGATCACTTTTTTGCACACTCTGTGCATTCTCTGGATGAGCTTCAATTGGTAGTCAACTGAAATGGTTTTCACTAATTATCACTAATTATAAGGGTTAATCAATGGAATTTCTTGCTTTATCAATGGGGTTGGGACCATCAGTGGTGTTGTGCACAAGTCAGGTTAATACACAGCCCACAGCCCTATTTGACAACTGTTCAAATTCATATTATTGTATTATTATTACAGATTTATTATTTGGATGCTTTGAGTGAGAATCTACAATGTAAATAGTCATGTAAATAAAGAAAACGCATTGAATGAGAAGGTGTGTGCAAACTTTTGGCCTGTACTGTAATAACGAGTCGTTTAAAAACAATAGGAACATGTATTTATAGACGATATTTTCAAGAGCTACGGGACCTGCAGACTTTCAACTTCTTAAAGTTGAAAGAATTTACGAGAGGTATGCGCGTAACTTTGATCAATTTCAGCCCAAAAGACACTCGCGTTGGTGTTGGAGCGACGCAAATTAATATGCGCATCAAGTTGAGGTAATCACATTTCCGATATTAATGAAGGCAGCATTAGGCTTTGTGCGCGTGTGGGAAACGCGAGGCAGTTAAGACTCAGTAGTTGGGAGACACTCGGGTCGGTGGAGCGAAAGAAAGGCGTCATGTCGTTCACTTAGTCACAACGACATTCAGTTATAGCTACTTATTGAGAAATGTCTGGGCGTAAAAATACAGGGAAGGGTTAACAAAGACACCAGCCACCAATTGGCGGCCAGAAAACAAGCAGTTAGTCGGTTGAAGCAATCCCGGAACTTGAAACTGAAACGAGCTAACATTAGCTAGCTTTTTGTTGACAGCGTGATTACTGTCAAACCAGAACGTGACACATTAGAAGTAACCGCAGTTAGCTAGATCGATCCTTGACCCAGCTCGCTCGGCTTATATTCGGTAAAAGTTTCTGTGACTTTTAACCACTTGTGGATCTGAACGATGGCATCAAGAGGAGGCTTTTCGGGTCCCCAGATGAATCCGAATGTGAACCCAATGAATGTTGGGCATGCTACGGGCATGAGGATGCCAGGAATGCCTCAACCTCCGGCGGGATACCCTCGTACCCTGAACAACGCTCCCCAGTACTCTCAGGTTGGTTTTTTACCCCTGTGTGTGTTTTAACAAATGCCGACTGGCACGGGATTAGGTTTGAAAAAGTTGAAGGTGGCTGGCGACTTCTGATTGACTTGAATTTACGCCTGTTTTTAAAACTTAACCTTCCGTTCATCTAGTCAAATCAAATGTACCCTAAATATCGTTTTTTTTACACGAGCAATACAGTAAAGGCATAGTCTGGACAGTTAGTCAGAGATATAAATGAGCCAAATAATCAAGGTGTGGACTCGACTTCCGCATTTTGAAGGAGAATGCAGTGATCATACATCAATATTGCTAAAAAGAAAGTTTTCTGATCACTGATCGATCGGGTTTGCGTTTTAAATAATGTTGCATCGTGCCTAGAACAAAACTTTACATTGTGGATGGGTGAAATGCAATCACGTGGGTGCCCTTTAGCCTCCTGTCAGTTAGAAAACAAAAGTTTATCGTCACCGCCATCTGTCAGAGCACAGCCCCTATACATGAACCCAGTTTTGCCACCATCTGCAGCTTCGAGTGTTCTAAGTTGTGCAACCTCACTTCATTTTATTTCACTTATGCTTTATGTTCTAGAACAGACCAGCCGTTGCTGTGAAATACTCATTTGTCGTTATCACATATAAGCCTCTTTATGCTGATAATGCTGTCTATGTACAATGAATTGTATGGGTCTGCATCTTTCTATATGCATGTAACAGATTGAGCTTGAGATTTTGAAGTCCATAAGTACAATCTTGCACACATGTAAGTCATGTATAGTCTTTATATCCCATTTCCTTCCAGAAGTTACACCCTAAAAATGTGAATTTCAATAGTAATAGTGATTGTCATAAATAGTAGCCTCAATTTTCCTTCTCTTTTCCAGCGACCAGGTATGCCATCTAGTAGAGGAGGGGGCCCCATGGGGTCAATGGGTGGTCAAATCCCTGGTCCCTCTTATGGTGGTGGGAACTTGCCCATGCGTCCAGGCATGGGACCTCCAAACATGGACACCTCCAGAAAGCGATTCCTTCATCAGCATCAGCAACAAGAGGCTCTAGGAGGCCTAAGACGAGGGTAAGCTGTGAAGAGAAAGAGTGGAAGGGGAATCTTGGGGCCCACTGTGAAAGTGAGACTGCCAGAGATTTCAAAGCATGGGTCCTGGTTTTAATGGCTGCTATTCAGATAGGGCTGCAACAAACTGAACTATTTTCCTAATCGATGTATTAAATTTCATTGTGCATAATTAATTGTATGGCAAGTTAAATGATCTATTACGAATATTATGTTAAATAAGTATAATGACTTTTAAAAACTTGGACATCACTTAGGTCACAGGTATTGATAAAGAATATTTTTAGTGTACTTGAATTTCTACATACCACATTAGCTTTCACAGTAGGCCCCTACTCATTAAGTTTTTTACTTTGGATGACTGTTTGTTTGGTGCTCATTAACATGAAAAACAAAACTCTGCATTCGGTGTTTGTTTTTCCATGCGTGGACTGTTTGTCAAGCTGGCGTACTGTGAAAAGCTCAGATCACACAGACACGGGGACAGGAGTATCTCATGACTGGCCTTTGCTTTCAAAGCTGTAGACACTTGTGGGTATTTTTGACTTCAAACTGCTCAGTAATGCCACGCTCATAAAAAGTGGCGAGCCGTGATCTAAGGCTTTATTTACAGTTGAATCCACAAAGAATCTCTTGTTTTAAGTTTGTCTTATAACTATGTGTTCAGTATAGGAGGATTAGACAGCCGCAGGGCAAGAGGCAACATCCTAAATTCTTATTAAATCATTGGGAATAAAATGTATCTATAATGAGAGGGAAGTGAGTAATTCAGTAAAAGAGACAAAACCAGCTTTGAGAAACTAAGTAGCGGTGATAAATGGAAGCTTGAGGTGCTCACTTGGGAGGTTAATGGAGAGAAATGAGACAAGATTTTATTTTCACAGGCATTTCATTTCCAAGTGTCAATGAAAAGTTCTGACTTCTGTCTGTATTGATGGGGAAGGGGGGTTGGTAAATGAGAATAATATTTCTCAGATGTTTAAAAGGGTTAACACAGCCATGTAGTAATGGTGTGACCTTGTATTTTATCTTTTAGAGCAAAAAGGCGCAAAATGGCAGATAAGGTCCTCCCACAGAGGGTAAGGATTCCTGGAACCCCTAAATAATATTTTAATGGTTCTAGAATCTATGAAGGTTTACTGTAGTCCCTTAATGCTCATATCCTGCTTATGGCCCATTAGATCAGAGACCTGGTCCCAGAGTCCCAGGCCTACATGGACCTTTTGGCTTTTGAGAGAAAACTGGATCAGACCATCGCCCGCAAACGCATGGAAATTCAGGAGGCCATCAAGAAGCCCATTATGGTACATGCTCAGGACGCTGCATTGTGGCAGACTGCCCACAGTTGTAATTCATCTGAATCCAATGCGGGTTGATATATGGGTTGACTAGTTATACTTCGTTTAAGTACTTAATGCCACTTGCATTTTCCATCTACTGCTACACTATCACAGGAAACAACAGGTTTTAAGACTGCATTAGGTATCAAGTTATATTGAAATTTCCGCTGCTGGAAGTACCACAGCACACTGTGCAGAGTACACTGAGATGAGTCCTTTTTAAAGGTTCACACCCTTCTAACAAATGTGAATATCATAATAGCAGCACATTACCCACAAATAACTCTTTGTGGAATAACAAACAGCAATCGTCCGGTTTAGGACATTATCCCACTACACAGTCCAGGTTTTTTATTGAAAAGAAAGCAACAATAAAGCTGTTAACATTTGCTTTAACCCCCCTTTTAACGTGCCATCTTGCTCTTGGCAAAATCAAATCTTCTGCAACCTTCTGCAAATGTTTTATACATATGTTTTACATCACATATATTTATTTTTCAAGGTGCCAAACAAAACCTACATTATTCACAGCCTTAATTATCCATTTTGCAGAAGTATACGCTGTGAAAATCTGAGTCTTAAATACTGATATACATTTTTAATCATGCCTCCCAGCACCACTATTGACTCTGATTTTCCATTTGTATTTACTGTTTATTTCCGTAACGCAGCAAAAGCGCAAGCTTAGGATCTACATTTCTAACACCTACACCCCCAGCAAGCCAGAGGGCGAGGAGGCAGAGAAGATCTCTTCCTGGGAACTTAGAGTGGAGGGAAAACTTCTAGAAGAGGTGGGTGAATAACATGCTTTTCCTCCTTTTCACCAATTCCCCAGTGTGGTCTGACTCCCAAGTATTTCAAAATCTCTCATTGTGTTTCTGAAAACTTCACAGTCACTCGGCTCTGCTTGGCCTGTATCCTTGGCTCAGACCACGCAACCAGATGTGTGTTTGCTGTGTGTGTTTTCCCCTCTCCACCCCACGTCCACTTACACAAGCTTATGTTCTCTCTTCAAATGAGGAATTGAAACCACTGGCCGTTACATACCAGGAGCCGACATGCCTTCCTTCCCTCCCTCCATCAATTGTAGCAGAGCTCATTGTGTCATTTGGGGCCACATGAAGGAGGATTTTTGCTCTTAATTTTTCTCCCCTTCCTCATCGGCTCAGGCATGCGTAGGAGTGCCGTGGAGAGTAAATGAAAAAAAGGAGGGATGTGAGGGAAGGAGTGAAAAGGGTCGTGTTGTGCAAGCTCACTTTGACGGGGCTAGAGAGAGGGTGGGGCGCAACAGCCTTTTCTAGTTGTCTACAGTTTTGTGCTTCCCTAGGCTTCACCACCCCCAGTGTGGTCAGGGTTAAACAATGCAGCAGCACACACAGACGGCACAACAAGAAGACATACAGCGGTCTGACTCTGTGTCTTTTTCCACACGCTTTGCATTTCCAGCCTGGTAAGCAGAAGAGGAAGTTCTCATCTTTCTTCAAGAGCCTGGTGATTGAGCTTGATAAGGAGCTTTATGGACCTGACAACCACTTAGTAGAGGTATTACATCATCTCACAAGCATCTGATGTAACCGCCTTAGGATATTTTAGATGCACAAACCCCAGAATGTGAAACTGCTCTCGGTTCACCAGTCCATGTCGCTGCTCTGGCCAGACAACGGTTATCAGCTGGAATCACTAAAACACTGAAGTCGATCCGCTCTGAGATTCCAAGAAGAGGCAGGGTTAGATGTTTTTGAGTCCAACTCAGAATTCACAAAGCCGGGGTGTCATTTGTTAAATGAAGTCAGTTATAAAACAATTTACCTTATGTTACGAGTCAGTAGTCGCAATGTCTAACAATTTATACCAGTTTTGGATTCTGACTAAATTAACATAATATGTTAAGTTGTAGCTTTAGAAACACCACAGCTTTCACATACACACCACCCTTATTTTGTTTATAACCAATTTTTATTTCTGCCTCAGTGGCACAGAATGCCCACCACTCAGGAGACAGATGGCTTTCAGGTGAAAAGGCCTGGAGATGTGAATGTTAAATGCACCCTCCTCCTTATGCTTGACCATCAGGTACGCCTCTACACACACACCCTTTTATTAAAGCTGTACCTATTACTTACACTGTTTGCCTGGGGAGCTCCTTTGTCCTCGCTCACCCCTCTATTATTGCACCTATATATTTTCCAGCCCCCTCAGTACAAACTGGACCCGCGGCTGGCCCGTCTGCTCGGTGTGCACACGCAGACACGAGCCAGCATCATGCAAGCCCTTTGGCTCTACATCAAGAACAATAAGCTGCAGGACAGTCACGAGAAGGAGTACATCAACTGCAACCGCTATTTCAGACAGGTAATTCAAGTGGAGACATTTTGCAGTGTTCTTTTTCAACTGTCACTGCAGGGAAGGATGTGTGGGTTTGTTCGAAAGGGAAGGATGTGCCCACCACAAATCAGAATTTAAGAGGCGGACCCAGCAGGAGGTTTATGACATTTATCTGACAAACTGTTGGAGCCATTTGTCTGTTAATAAATCAGCTGTCAATGTGACATGAACATGCACAGTGACGACAATGTGATAGAGCCTCAGAATTTCACTGGGTTGGAGAATTCTTTTTGTTTACAGCACTGCGCCTTCATACTCAGCATGTGAATATTGGGCTTCATCTTCTTCTGCATACACCGGCCACACATTCAGCTACTTTGAAGGAAATCCCAGCTGATCTCAGATCAGTTGGTTAATTTGGTGGCGACTGAAATGTTGGTTTCTTTACTGACCATGTCTTCATCACAATAGTGAGTAACGTTGTCACACTTTGCTAATTTCCCTCATATCAAACAGATCTGTTTTTGGTGTGATGATGTGGAATGTGATCCCTCAGTGGACACATTACTTAACTTTGGAACATATTAAGACATTCCAAATTTAATGCATTGACTGAAGTGGGTCTTCAAAAAATGTTACAAATTCTAATTCAGATAAACATTAAGATTTGTTTTGTAACTTCTTCCTTTTTAAATAAGTAATATATGCTATCTTGTGTCGTACATTAATTTTTAGTTCATTCTATATAATCTATAGATGATGATCCCCTTTCCGGGGTCGCCACAGCGAATCCTATTCACTTATTTGATTTGGCAGGAGTTTTTACACCGGATGCCCTTCCATACAACCCACTACACACTCTTACTGGGATTGAACCCAGTATCCCCTATGCACCAGCCCAGTGCCTTGCCAACTGAGCTATCCAGCCGGTCTATATGATCTACAGAAATTACACTGTTTTAAATGTTTTATTGCTTGCTTAGACATGAAGTAATACAGATTACTCACTTCTCCTGATCCCTTTTGTCATGTCACAGCCACTCTGTTTTCTACCCAAATGTTGAACAGATCTTTGGCTGTCCTCGCATGAGGTTCTCCGAGATCCCCATGAAACTGGCCGGTCTGTTGCAGCACCCTGACCCCATCATTATCAATCACACCATCAGGTAGGTCTGTGTTGTACCCCTGTTGTGTTTGTGCGGGTTTTCAATAATAGCCAAATGTAGGCCAGAGGAAAGAGGTGTCAAAGCTGAACTGTCCTTGCCAATGGAATATGACTTTTGTTTTGCTTTATCTGTCTCTGCTCAGCGTGGATCCAACAGACCAGAAGAAGACAGCCTGTTACGACATTGATGTGGAAGTGGACGACCCACTGAAGGGCCAGATGAACAGCTTCCTGTCCTCCACCACCAACCAGCAGGAAATTGCTGCCCTGGAGATGAAGGTACAGGCTTCCACTTATGACGGCATACTGGTCCTACCAACCCCGTGAAAATACTGACAAGAGAAATGCGCCTTTTTATCACTGCAGATCCACGAGACAATTGAGTACATTAACCAACTAAAGACGGAGAGAGACTTTATGCTGAGCTTTAGCAATAATCCACAGGATTTCATCCAGGACTGGCTGAAGTCTCAGAGCCGAGATCTCAAGGTAAATTGTCTATATGTGGGGGGGGGCGTTATGCGGGTCTTGGAAAGCCTATTAAAAAGTGCGGAATTTTGAAAGGCTGGTTTTGACCTTGAAAAGTCTGGAATTTCGTGTGAAAGTTTTAATAAAGTATAGAAAAAGTATGTAGTTACATGTACCAAGATACTTGTAAGATAAGAAATACACGAGAAAGCAAAAAAAATAATAGATATACCGGTAGTATGATTTCACTAAGCAGTCAGTACTGGTATGATACGAATGCATGTTTGTATTTTTCATAGGTTTTGAAAACGTGTCTGTCAGTAAAGGATAACTTACTGAGAATTATCCGTTCAATCAAATCGAGTCAGAGCAGTTCGTAGTGCTGCACCGTCTTCCTGCAGCGTCATTGGGCTGAACTGGGCTTTAGTGAACAAACCACAGAACCTCCATCAGCGCTGCCAATGAACTGACAATCTGCAATGAATTATTCTGACATTTGGGAATAAAATAGTACGGTGACTTCATGACGCCACTATCCCACATGTAGTCAATGTTAAATGTGTGGGTTTTTTTTTTGTTTTTTTTACCCCAGTTGATGACAGATGTGACAGGAAACCCAGAGGAGGAGAGGAGGACTGAGTTCTACCAGGGGTCCTGGGTCCCAGAGGCAGTGGGCAGATACGTTTACTCCAAAGTAAGAGCAGTCAGTCTGTGCTTATAACCAGATGTACAGCCAAGCATTTAACACTCCTCATCACATGTTCTTAACTGTAGTTTTCAGTACATTATAAGCTGAGACCTCCCCTTTTGTTTTTTTTAGGTGCAGCAGAGAAGACAAGAGCTGGAGCAGGTGTTGGGTATCCGACTCACCTAAAACCAGTTTCCTTTTCACACATCGTCTTAATATGCATTTAGCTCGGAAGGGCACAAGCTTAAGTTGCAGGTGAAGCGTTGACAAAGCCATCCTTTCAGATCTGGTGTGTCACACCAGCATGCCACTCATTCATATCTTTCTTCTTCAAGCTTACAACATTAGAAATTCAGATTGTTTTGGACCAAAGTGATGATTTACATGGTCTTGATATTTTTCTCTTGTGTCGTCCGTCATTTTGAACACGTTCGAGTAATTTTGCTTTTCTTTTCTTTTTTCTTTTTGTTTTGTTCACGGTACGATATGCTTAAAACTGTTTAAGCACTGGTGCTGTTTAAGTGTATTTCACCGTTAAGTTGTGCTAATTTTTAGGGGTGTCTGTTTACTTTTTATGTATAAAAGCCATAACCTGTTCAATAGGAGCAGTAATGATTGAAAGAATTGGGAGGAACAGTAACATTAGACATTTCATTCCTAAATGTTAAATATTCACAATGAAAAACACCTTTTATTACTGAAATGTATAAAAAAAAAAACTTATTAAATGTGGATTTTCTTTATCTAAATGTAACCATCAGATGTTGTTTAATTTAGTTTGAAAATAAGGAACTCTTATGCAAACAATTTTACAAATTTAGCTGTTGTGGGGGGGGTTTTTTTGGGGTTTTTTTTTAACTGTAGCTGTATTTGAGCTGAAACATTTCATATGAGACTTTGAAGAAAATTTGTCTGTGGGAATTTCTGTGTTTTTTGGAGACCACTCTGTAGCAGCTGTATCTCAGCTGTTTTTTTTGTTTTTTTACTTTTCGACTGTTTACATGTTGTTTTCATTTGTAATTGGGGTGTTTTTCATTGTCGTAATGTGAGAAAGAGGGTTGAGGGTTTTTTTTCCTGGAAGAACACATTGAATCCATACCTCCCAAGTAAGGTTTGCGGTATTAATACAATAGGAATGTAAATGTCCTGTGCCACCAAAGCAATGTGCCAATCAGTTGCATGTTCACTTTATCTTTATATTGTTCTTGAGTTAACATTGAATTGAACTTCTCTTTTATCCAAGGTTTTTGTATGATAGGATTTCTTGAATTTCTATAAACATTCCAGGTTAAAATATCTCTGTGCCAAATTTTTGTTGTTGTTGAAATGGCACTTGAATCAGTAATGTTGCTGTCTGTTGTTTGTACAGCTTCTTCTGTAAAATAGTTGCATGTTGTGTATCAGCAAACAATTTCTTTTTTATCTTTTATACATTTGGAGGGGTTTTTTGACAATAAATATACTTACAAATGTCTGTTGGACTGTTTCAAGTTATTGCAAAAGTATATGTTTTTATTTCAAAGAACTATTTTCTGAATTCCATTCTCTAAGTCCCTCTATTGTTATTGTACCTTTCCTTTAATTATACCTGATGTTGCCCTCAATTACTTAAAGAGGAGTTTTGCAAATTCATAGAGGCCCAAATACGATTATACTTTGAAATTAATGATACCCCAGAAATCACCTCATGTACCCTATGGGAGGCTTTTAAGGCTTATTTGAGAGGATGTATAATCTCACACCAAGTTGTGAGATTAATGTAAACGACTTGAACAGATACAGCAACTCGACCGTGAGAATGCATTAAACCCTACTTCTGACTTGTATAGGAAAATAACCAATTTAAAATACCAACTTAACTCCTTTTCAAAGAAAATCACATCTTATTTACCAAACTAAATTTTTTTTAATTCTGAAAAAAAAACATAAATTATTAGCGCAACAACTTTGAAAGATAGTAGATCAAACTATTCACAAAATTAAAGACGACAAGGGAAACATGGAAACTAAACCTGAAGAGATGAACACAGTTTTTACAATTCTATTTCAATCTATATACCTCAAAATGTAATATTAATCCTGATTCTATGAGCAAGTTTCTAGATGAATGTAACCTCTCAGACTTTCTTCCGAAGATTTGGACAGACTAAATGCCAATATTCATTATATATACAGTATATATTCTACAGAAATACAAAAGTCAATTGTTGCCCTTAAAAGCCAGGGGGGCACCCGGCCCTGATGACATACCAGTTGAACTTAATAAAAAATGTAGTAATATTCTCACACCATTTATTCTTAGAATGTATAAACAAGCCTTACAAGATGGCACGTTATCGCCCACTCTTACTCAGGAACAATTACAGTTCTCCATAAGAAAGGTAAAGACGAATTCAATACAGCCCAATTTCTCTATTAAATATACATTCTAAAATATCTGCAAAAATTCTTGCCAATAGATGTCCTTTAATGAAGACATGAATGCATAGCGATCAAACTGGTTACGCGGCATCCGAGACGCACGCGGCGTCCAGTAGATCCCCCATAAAAACTGATCGTTGTCAGTTCCTTTTGATTCTCTGCTGGTGTCTCGTGGAAAAACGTTGTAAATATTCTTCTTACGTTGCTATGTCGGCGGGAAATAGTCTGACAGTCAATCAAGCAGAGTGTTTACTAAAATCCCACAACAACATTTTTACAGATTTTACAACTCCGTGCACACATAAGGCGCACCAGCGGATCAGAGTAAGGTAATGACAAAAAAGTGTACATAGTTGCATTGAGCAATATGGGTTCATTCAGTTATGCAAGGTACACTGACATATATGGTTCATATAAAAAATTGTCAATATATTTATAAATAAATATATATTTTGCAATTTTATAGTAGGTAGATCATTTTGACTTGGTCATTTTGAAAGTAGCTCAGATGTTGGAAAAAGTGTGAGCACCCCTGATCTAGCCCAGTGATCTAGAGTGGAAATATTTGTTTGAAATACTTAAACGTTTTAATCTAGGATAGAGGTTTATAAATGGGGTAAGCCTTTTGTATACAAATCCTAAAGCTCAAATTTGCACAAATCAAAACTTGTCCACCTCTTTCCCTCTGTACAGAGGAACGCACCAAGGTTGTCCTCTGTCAGCATTAATTTTTGCCCTTGCTATCGAACCATTGGCACAAACTATACACCTAGACCCCTAAATATATAATTTATCAAACTAAAACTATAAATAATGAAATGTCATTATATGCAGATGATATTTGGTTGTATGTGAATAATCCCCACCTTTCAATTCCATCCGATCTTGAAAAATTTAAATGTTTGGAAAATCTTCAGGTTATCGTATAAATTGGACAAAAGGTGTATTATTGGCAGTCCACTCTATCCCCGAAGCAACTCTAACAAGGTTTCCTTTCAAGGTAGCCACTGACAAATTTACTTATCTAGGTATTAAGGTCACAAATCAATTCTCCTCTGTCATACAGTCTAATTTTTCACTGTTACTGGATCAACTTAAAAATAAGATAACATTGTGGAAAACTTTGCCAATATCATTACTTGGCAGGATAAATGCTGTCAAGATGGTTTTTCTACCATAAATTTTATACTTGTTTCAAAATATTTCTTTTTTTTTTTATAAAATCTTTCTTCAAGAAAATGTATTCAACTTTTCCTGTGGAATTACAACACTCAAATTATCTAAAAACATTTAACTAAATCTAAAGTGAATGAGGGTATATCTCTTCCAAATTTTCTAATGTATTACTGGGCATGTTTTTTTCAAAAGTAGAAATGTATTGACAGCAGCTCTGAACATACCCCAAACTTGGCGAACTATAGAACGAGAAGGTTGTGATCCATATTCTCCTCCCACCATAGTGCATTCACCAGTTACCCTGGACAAATCAAAGTGCAGTATCGTCAAGATCCAATCATATACAATTTCATTCGTATTTGGAAACAAATCAAATCACGTTTTATTCACAAAACAATACCCCTGGTTATACCAATTGCAAAAAAAATCTTTTGTCCCTTCCAATTTAGATTTGACCTTCTGTGTCTGGAGCAGACTGGGGATACACTGTATCCATTACCTTTATATTGACGGCAAATTCTCTACGTTTGGATTAGATTAGATACACCTGCATTTGTCCCACTTGGGGAAATTTCAGGTTTACAGCAGCACACACAAGATAAGACACACACAAGAGATTCTGAAAATGTGAGCCATTCTTAATAATAGAAATGTATAAATATAAAGAAAGAAAAAAACAGATGTAGTTGTTTGCACAGCACTGCAGCTGAAGTATAAATTACATGACAACAGTTTTTTTTAGATACCTGCAGGTCAGGGACTACGTGCGTACATATACTTCAGGTTTTGAAACAGAGCCACAGACTGTTATTGATGACTGTTTAAATACACCCTCATGCAAAGATAAATTCATTTCCAATATATACAATAATCTACTAATGATTATACATAATGATATATACATAATGATGATGATGATTTCTTTTGGCTTTTTCCCTTCCGGGGTCGCCACAGCGAATTCAATTCACATATTTGATTTGGCTGGAGTTTTTACATAATATGTATACATTGTGTCAGGAAGGGCATCCGGCATAAAAGCTCCTGCCAAATCATATAAGTGAATTGGATTTGCTGTGGCGACCCCTGAAGCCGAAAGAAATCATCATCAATATAATAATATGTAATAATTGCCTTCACCCTAGCTGGGATAGGCTCCAGTGACCCCTGCGACCCAAGTGGGGTTGTGTCTGGAAGGGCAACCGACATAAAAATTCCTGCCAAATCAAATATGCAAATTGGATTCGCTGTGGCGACCCCGGAAGGGAAAAAGCCAAAAGAAATCAGCGTTATTATGTATGTGTTTTCTTTTCTGTTTACAAATTTACTTGAGCTTCAATTATTGTGAGCCAATGACTGTTACATATATGATGCTCCATAATTTTTTTTGTGTGACTAATTATACCTAATGTCCAAGGTTTGAAATGTAAATTTTACTTTTACCAGATGTAACAGTAGCGGTACTCTTAAGGTGACGCTGGTGTGGATGTGCATGTCTGGGCTGGTCTCAGAGTCTGAGCTGTGCTGGTAGTTGTGTTACAACAGGCACGTCTGCTCTTACTCTCCTTAAACACTCCTCAAATAGCAGCGTGGCCAAATATATCCCAACACTGTCATAAAATGTCTCAGCTTGTAGCACTACTAGTCCAAAGACAGAATGTATCAAACTGTTGTAAACTCATACAAAAAAAAATTATTTAGGAATAATAGAGATAATGACATCAAAGTAAAGTTAGTACTGTTTGCATTGAGGTGTATTATTTGCAGAGTTTATAGCACTGTTTACATTTATGTAATGGTTACACTGTTTATAGTACTGTTTACATTGAGGTGTATTATTTGCACTGTTTATAGTACTGTTTACATTTATGTGATGGTTACACTGTTTATAGTACCGTTTATATTGATGTGCAATATTTACACCATTTTCAGTACTGTTTACATTGTTGTGTAAGATTGTACTGCCCATATTATTTATTCCTAATTTTTATTGACTGTATGTGTTATATTATTCACCTTTGCACTGCAGACACTCAGGGCTTTGGTCACTTCAACAATTGCGCACTTTTGTATTTTCCATATTTATTTTGTGTTATCGGTTGCCAATCAATGACATTTCGTTGCCAGATTCGCTATGTATGTCTGTGTAATGACAAAGAAAGGAAGTCTAAGTCTAAGTCTCAATCTAAGTCTAAGTCTAAAATGCTTAGACGGTACCGGGCAATATGATGACTAGAGTGTAATTCTCCAGTGTAATTCTGTAAGCGGTGTCTGGAGTTTATTTTGTCTTTAATTAAAAGTAGAAGAAGAACTCCGCCGGAAGTTCCGCCCTTTTCAAAACGGAAACAGACTCTTCAAGATGGAGGTGGACGGAGTTGATCATGTAGGTGTTTTTTGTACTGTTTTGTTGATTTCTCTTCGTACCGTATGATTTAAACGTTGGAAGCGCGCCTCTATTCGAACAGGCGTTTTAATAGATTTGGAAAAGATGACACCCTTGTGACTGTTACCAAAATAATTGACTGTTACTATGTGAAATTGAATGAATGCCGCGTATGCTGCCGGTTTGCTGTCTCATTGTAGCTAGCCTAGCAAGACAGCTACTGCACCCAGACATGTTTGTGGTTACATTGAGATATTAAAATATGTTTATATTTGTATCTTCCAAACTTCTAGGATACCTAACAGTTATTACATATTATTAAGCGCTGTTTAATGTAACGACGCTTGTCAAGCACCACACAATGGCCGTGTCATATTTGGCATTTTGCTAATTAGCTGCACAGCTCGCCATCAAAAGTGCTTAATTCTGTTGGTGAACACATTTCAATGTGGAAATACGATCGATGTTTTCAGACCCTTGTCAGATGTGTGACTAACGTCATTTTGTCCAATTTCGTCCCCTACTTGTGGACAATTACTTAATCGAGCCCACTTACTAAACATTAAAACAAATGAACTGCAGATCTGGTAATAACGGTTTGGACGGTAAACATAAGAAACACGACATCGGAGATTTAGGAGCAGACAATCTTTCCAAATAATTGCTTCCAAAACTACATGTGCAGCTGAGTCTTACGTTAAAATCTATGTACATTCTCCAGTGCTTTGTAACTAATATGTCTGTTACTCTAAATTGAATGTGTTTGAAGATAGCACTCATAGAAAATACCGTGATTTAGTAATATTTCATGGTCATGATTCATAATTGCTCTACACAAGTCACTTCTTCACACTTTACTGATTGTCCATACACTTGATCATTCTCTTTTGACAGATGGAAATGGGGGACAGTAAAGGAGGTTCAGGTCTCCGGCAATACTACTTGTCTAAGATAGAAGAATTGCAGGTAATAATTAGAAAAAAAATCTGCAATTTTCTGTTTGTAGTCTACCACAAAATACCACTTGCCTTTAACAATGAACTTCTATTTTTGTATCAGTTGACAGTGAATGAAAAGAGCCAGAATCTTCGACGTCTGCAAGCCCAAAGGAATGAGCTCAACGCTAAAGGTACACGTCTTTATTACTTATGGAGCAGTATTCACTGTATTTATGAAATGAATCTTAGTTGAAATGTTCTCTACCAATGTAAAGAGTGAGGTTGTTTGTTTTTCCTTAGTTCGTCTTCTACGTGAGGAGCTGCAGTTGCTTCAGGAGCAGGGATCCTATGTGGGAGAAGTGGTTCGGGTAATGGACAAAAAGAAAGTGCTTGTCAAGGTATGTGCGCTTTTTTTTTTACAGTCCTAACTAACTCTGTTGTGACCAGTATGAAACAATTTAAATGAAACGTCTTTCCTTATAATTTTCAGGTGCATCCTGAAGGAAAATTTGTTGTGGATGTTGACAAGAACATTGACATAAATGATGTAAGTATTCCTCCAGTTATCATTGTAAAATCTACAACTTGAATTACTTGAGTTCTTATTTTCTTATATATTAAATATATATATATATATGTGTATAGTAATACTTAGAAATAATTACAGAAGAGGAACAGTTTTGTCATGGGTCATCGCAGTTACATAAGACAGCTAAATGACGCCATAAAATCAGGGAGAATTTAGATGTTTCAGTTTGTTAATTTATTTTATTTCTGCCATACTAGGTGACTCCAAATTGCCGTGTGGCTCTCCGTAACGACAGCTACACATTACACAAGATTCTCCCCAACAAGGTGGACCCTCTGGTTTCTCTTATGATGGTGGAGAAGGTGCCAGACTCTACTTATGAAATGATTGGTGGCCTGGATAAACAGATAAAGGAGATCAAGGAGGTGATTGAACTACCAGTCAAGCACCCAGAGCTATTTGAGGCTTTAGGAATTGCACAACCTAAGGTGGGTCATTAACACGAGATGTGGAGAATGTGCACATTGCATTGTAATCTGACGCGGATACAGCTGTACCCAGTTGTGTGTAGCTGATGGAAACCGTGTGTCTTCAGGGGGTGCTGCTATATGGTCCTCCGGGCACAGGGAAGACCCTGCTGGCCAGAGCTGTGGCCCACCACACTGACTGCACCTTCATCAGGGTGTCTGGCTCTGAGCTGGTCCAGAAGTTCATTGGAGAAGGTAAACGGCACCAACCGTCACTTTTCTTATTGACCAAAGTCCCACCAAACATATTTGACGGCGTTGGTTTTAACCACGTTGTTCATCCTGTCGTACACAGGTGCCCGTATGGTACGAGAGCTCTTTGTCATGGCAAGGGAACATGCTCCTTCCATTATATTCATGGATGAAATCGACTCCATCGGCTCATCCCGTCTAGAGGGTGGCTCAGGTGGCGACAGCGAGGTGCAAAGGACGATGTTGGAGCTGCTCAATCAGCTGGACGGCTTTGAAGCCACCAAGAACATTAAGGTATCACACACACACACACGATTCGATATTTGTAGGTAAATCCCACTGTTGTTGTTAGAGTAACATTGATGGCCACTTTTGTGTTTTTAGCTTCTTTTTTTTTTTGTAATTTCACCACAATATTCTTTCTCTGCCTCGACAAGGTCATTATGGCAACTAATCGAATCGACATCCTGGACTCCGCTCTGTTAAGACCAGGTCGCATTGACAGGAAGATTGAGTTTCCTCCTCCCAATGAAGAGGTAGTCACTGGTCCAATTTGAGTTCTGAGGGTTTTTATGTAAAAACATAATCCTCACACACTGTCAGGTTCCATCCAGCTTCAGCAGCCATTCTGAACACACTTTGGTTTTGCTGCGTTAGGCCCGTCTTGACATCCTGAAGATCCACTCAAGGAAGATGAACCTCACACGTGGCATCAACCTGAGGAAGATTGCAGAGCTGATGCCTGGAGCCTCGGGGGCTGAGGTTAAGGTGAGAACGGGCCGAATGAATGATGATGGCTTTGAACTGCACCATTTATAACCTGAGCTCTTTATCAGTAACTTGGTGCTGAATTGTTTTTTTTGTTTGTTTATGGGCTATATAGTTATATTTAATTTAACTAAGACAGTATAAGCTCAGGTTCTTCCTTTTCTCCTTCCATTTCTGACATAACGTGTTGTATTGGCGCCACATTGTGGTAGTTGTACATTGTTTTTTGCTTGGCTTGTTGCCTTGGACTGTTTGGTTTAAATGTGTGGTTTCTCTTTGCCTTTTTTTCCCACCTTTGTATTTTTTTTCTTACTAATTTCCGATATGACGTTCATCGTGTTAACTGTGTTTTATTCTTAGGGAGTCTGCACAGAGGCTGGGATGTACGCTCTGAGAGAAAGGAGAGTTCATGTCACCCAGGAGGACTTTGAGATGGCTGTGGCAAAGGTAAGTGCGACTTTTTGGCATTCAGGAATACAATGGATTTTCATAGTTTTAGGAAACTAGATAATGATTGTTTTTAAAACAAAAAAAAAGTGATAAATAGGAGTGAGTGATATTTACTACAAACAACATGATGACCCTCTAGCGTTGAATCAAGATCTGAAAAGGGACACACATTTGTTAGAAATCACCACTATATCGTCAGACAGATCTGTTGCTCATTTAACTCACTGCCTGCCAATGACGTCTATAGACATTTGAGACAGGTAGACGGGTCACGTTGACTGATGTCTGGCAGGCAACGAGTTTTGACATGAATTTGTTACCAAATATTTTATTCTGTATAGATATCCCATTTTAAGAAATTTATCAGTATTCATTATAATATTGTCCTCTTTATTTTTTTTTATTGAAATGACAGTGGGGTTTTTTGCTATATTTAATGTGTTGATCATGTGGATGGATGTTCGTTAGATTCAAGTTGAGTTTTTATATCAAAAATGTAAAACTTGAGAAAAAAACGACTTTAGGAACATTGTATCTAACTAACAAGGGTTGTGTCAGGAAGGGCATCCGACACAAAAACTCCTGCCAAATCAAATATGCGAATTGGATTCTCTGTGGCGACCCCGGAAGGGAGAAGCTGAAAGGACTCATCAGGAAAATTCTACACACTGAACATTAACCCAGTGTGTGTCCATCCACTGTCATTGATCCGACTCATTACTGGTGAAGTGTATGTATTGATGGCTTTAGTGGATTAACAGGTGTACAACAGTAGGTGCTTTTGGCCCACGTGGGGTCGTTAAGGGTTAAGGTTGTACTGTAAACAGTCTGACTCACCTGCAGACTACAGTTATTTCATCTGTCAAGGAAAGCCTTTCATTTATACCTTTTGCTGAGATTTTGTTTTGTCATAACACTGTGTGGTTGGCTGCTGGATGAGACCGTCCTCTGTTGTGTTCACCAGGTGATGCAGAAAGACAGCGAGAAGAATATGTCCATCAAGAAGCTGTGGAAGTAAAAGGCCTTGTGTATTCTTGCAGACTGGATCACAATATATGTATATTTTTCTTCTTTTGTTTATGGTTTGGTTTATAATTGTTACACAAGTCATTCTAAAATAAATGATTTCTCCCAAAGTATTACTGGATGACTCCTTTGTCTCATCACGATCTGGAGCGGCAGACATGACGACATCACAACAGTGTCCAGCATTAGCAGATGACCTGCAGATTTATTTTCCATTTTACATTTATGGCACTTCACATGATAGCTGCTATACTTAAGATTCTCACACAATTTGTCACACCGTGTACAGCTCGTGGTCTACGCTTCTGCATGTGTGAACCACATAGTTCAGTATCGCACTACTGTTACACAGGTTAGATATCGGCACTGTCAGGTGGAAACCTTGTGTCCAAAACGGGTATTTTTCAGGGAACTAGACAAACAAAAGTACGTTCTGTAAGTGAACGGAGGGATGACATGTCCTCACAAGCTGTATTCAACATTTTTCAGTGGTTTAATCTTTCTGAAAATTGCTGGCCATCAGAATTGTTTTGAGGAATAAATGAATGGGCTTCCGAGGTTTCCAGCCGACAGCGTTGATAAACCGGATGTACGTCAGAACTGTAGTTACTTTAGAACAGGAAGGCTTGCCGAATGTTTGCAGAAATGGTGTTTGCAGATGGCAGTGAACATCTGAATCTCTTTAACACTGACCCTCCGCCGTCTTTTTTTTTTTTCTTCTGTCTTTCGCCATAGCTGACTTTTCCCACTTGTAGCAGCTGAGCTCAGGTTAGGTCCTCACCCAGGACACAGGCACCCACTGGGGCTCCATCTGTACCCTCTCCAGGACAACCTGGAGCTCTGCTAAGGCACTGACTGGGTCCTCCTTCACTAAGACGTGGTCCACCCAGTGGCCGTAGCATTCGTCCATGCGCTCGGCTGACAGCCTCATTTCCTCCAGATCCTCCTCCTGGACAATAACAGTAAAGGGGAGGAAATAGAATATAAGTTTATTCACAGAGCAGGGTTTGGCTGAAAATGGAAGCTGTGGATTAAATTAATAGACTTAGACTTCCTTTATTGTCATTACACAGACACGCACAATGAATCTGGTAACGAAATGTCATAGAATTGTC
>JAPTHA010000012.1:11071317-11095037 GCA_029814585.1 Gymnapogon annona | reverse complement strand
AACTGCATATCAGTGTAAACAGCACTACAAACAGTGTAAACATTGCACATCATGTCAGGTACAGTTTAATAGTCTGACGGCTCGGGGGAAGAAGCTGTCACTGAACCTGGACGTTCTACAGCCATAATAATGAATATAGATGGGAAACGTTCATTAGTATTTCATTTTACTCAGGCTCTGACTTTAGTTTTAAGTACATGTTAGAATTTTTATTTGAGAAATGTCTACAATCAAATAAAAGCACGGCATTACCACAGGTAGGTGGTTCATCTGTTCCATCTTTGCAGTCTCTGAAGTCATCACACACCCAAGTTTCAGGGATACACTTTCCATTATCACAACGGAACTGGTTTGGAGCACATGTTCGACCAGCTACATGACAGTAACACAAAAAAAAGGTGATAATAAGGGAATCACACTTCGTAAGAGGCCCTGAGTTCAAGAACACAGAAGAACCATACAAGAACATAGAGTCTCTTCTCTATTTGTCTGAATGGAAGGACATTGTCTCTTACCGCAGAACAGAGGGTTCTCGTCACTGTTGTCTCCACAGTTGTTGTAGCCGTCACACAGACTTTGAGGATAGATGCAGATGTTGGTGTTTTCACACTTGATTTGACCTGCAGGGCATGTTCTGTCAGCTGGTGAGGGCAGAGGAGGGCAAAGGTCAAAGTGTGAACCAGTGCAAATGTCCAGTCCAGTTATTCACATCACTTATTCAACATTCCATGATAATATCAGAAAAAGTACAGCTGCAACAGCCTGCCTGTCAGAGTTTACATTATTTTTATAATTACAAGTTGTTTTTTTTTACATTTTATCATCAGCAATAATCTATCAACACTTTTACTCATAAAGGCAAAACCATCCCCTGCTGAATAAATTCATCTATTGAAGGAAATAATGTCATAACTATTGAACCCATAATCCTATCAACACACGGAAATAGAATAATAGGTAAAAAATATTCAATCTTTTCATGGTGATTATATATGATCCATTTGGATGTTCAGAGGCTCCATTGTTACTGTGGAAACACATTCATCTTCTATAACATTGATTCAACAATAAAACCAATAGAGCTGAATCAATGGCAGTGGATGGACCCACTAGGTTTATGCTCAGTTGATGATAGATTTTGTTGAGAGAGTCATCTTCTCTTCAGTTTTTTTTATCTGATATTATAGCAATCATCCTTAATATGAGTTTTTATGAAAATCTACGTGATCGGTGAATTAAATAATGAGAAAATACCAGATTGTCACAGAAGACAATAAGACAATATCATAATCAACGGTGGTAAAACACTTCAGAAATGGTTAAATACACAGAAAAATTCATTTGGAAGCTTCCACAAAAGTAGTACTGAGCATGGGTCAAATGAGCATGAGGTCATGACTCACGGCAATTGATTTCATCAGACGTAGCGTTATCTCTGCAGTCATTATGTCCGTCACAGACAAAAGCTGCACTAATGCAGCGCCCATTAGCGCAGGTGAACTCAGTAGTAGGATTGCAGGTGGGGAAGGGGCAGTCACGCTCGTCACTGTTGTCACCGCAGTCATCGGTGTAGTCACATATGTATCCGAGCGACACACAGCGTCCGTTATCACAGGTGAAGTCGATGGCTGAACAGGTGTGGAAGGCTAGAGAGCAATGACACAGTATGGATTTATTTGAGTTGCAATCATGATATTTTTTTTTTATATATTTAGACTTAGATTTAGATCACATTAGATCACACAGACACATACAATAAATCTGGCAACGAAATGTCATAGATTGGGAACTGATAACGCAAAATAAATATGGAGAATACAAAAGTGCAAAATTGCTGAAGTGAATCCAAAGCCATGAGTGGCTGCAGTGCGAAGGTGACAACACACACAGTCAATATAAATAAGAAATAAATAAGATGGACACTGCAATATTGCACAACAATGTAAACAGTACTGAAAACATTGTAAACATTACAGATGAATGTAAACAGTACAATAAACAGTGAAATTTAGGTGCCGTGCTTAAAGTTACAGCATTTGCATTCTTTTCGAAGTCACCATTTCCTTTGTTAAATACACAAGAAATAAATGCAACGAAAAGTAACTGAGTAAGTTAGTTAAGTATGTACACTGCCTTGCCAAAAAGTCACACTGTCAGACAGCATTTCACTGGACTGTCTTCATCACGGCATCATTTCATCCAGAGTTGTAATACATTTTTACAGGAGGTCTTGGATTGATGATAGGTGATGTCAGAATCAGAATCAGAATCAGAATACTTTATTAATCCCGAGGGAAATTGTTTAAATTGTTAAATTGTTGAATGTGATAGTTGGATTACTATGTAAAATCTCCAGCACATCACAAAGATTCAGAATAGTGTTCAGGTCTGGACTCTATGGCGGCTGATCCAGCTACAGCATTTGATAGATATGCTGCTATAGCTAAACCTGGTCAACTGAATCGACCCCCAATCACAATACTGTAGGCACAAGGCATGATGGGAAATCACTTTATCCATCTCTCTTCTCACCCTTAAGCGCCCATCACTGAGAAACAGGATCCATTTCATTCCAATTTGCTTAGTTAAATCTATGTACCAGTTTTAGGTGTTTTTTTTTTTGCCAGGGAGAGGATACATGAACAGTGGTCTTTTTAACCATCTACACATGTGCGTGTTTGCTTAAATGGAGAAAAAATGGAGAGCTGCATTTCTCACCGCACACTCTCTCCAGCTCATCGGAGTTATCATCACAGTCATCGTGGCCGTCGCACTTCCAGCGTGCTGTGATGCAGTTACCATTGAGACAGGTGAACTGCTCTGGATGACAGCGATTCCCGGTGTCTCGGATACAATCTTTGCCATTGTTAGCTAAGTACCACTTCCCCTGGTGAGGACACTGGCACTCTGGGCCTGATGGACCTGGGACAGAAGTAGGGCAATTAGACAAAGTAAAGAGCCTATTTTCAGCATTTCTTTGTGTATTTTGCAGTATATTTCAGTGTAACATTTTTGTATGATCATTATGTGCAGTCTTCCTTTTTGCACTTTAATTCCTTCTTGTCACAGTGATGATAAACATCTATTCTATTCTGTTCTGTTTGTCAGTTTGTTCTTACCAGACACACAGACATGGCTGCAGCCTCCGTTGAACTGCTGACAGGCGCTGGAGCAGTTCTCCTGCTTTGACGCAGCATATGCACTGATGCCATTTGGCCGATAGGTGAGATCGTCAGCCAGAACTGTGAAGCCAGAACCATCATCCTTCCCAGCCCTGAAAATGCCCTTCTCTGTCCAGTCAGTCCAGAAGATGTCCTGCTGAAAGACGGTCATTGCAAAAGGGTACTGGACCCCCTGCACGATCACCTGACGGTTCTCACCCGTCAGCGAGGCTCGTTCAATCTTGTCTCTGCAGGAAACATGACAGGAAGAAGAATTCGAGCAAACACACCTGGCTCCAGTATGGCATCTAATATGAATGTTTGTTGCATTACTGTATAAAGTATAAATAAAATCACACACAGTGAGGAATCGGCCCAGTACAACATCCTCTCCTGGTAGTCCAATGTCAGGCCGTTGGGCATCGACAGGCTGCTGTTGATGATCGGGGCACGGAAGTTTCCACCCAACGTTGCCTTCTCAATTTTAGCCGGTGCGCTCCAGTCAGTCCAGTACAGGTAACTGTGTGAATAAATTCCACTTAAGAAGGATATTCACTGTCTTTATCGATGACTATTTCCAAAAACAGTTTGGTGGTTCAATTGCTGTTACCCATAGCAGGGGTCGACAACGATGCCTCTGGGGCGATTCGCATGGGCGATGATGGAACGGTTCATCCCATTCATTCCAATTGATTGGACATTATGACCGTAGTAGTCAGTGAAATAAAGCCGTTTGTTGACCCAGTCATATGCTAAGCCCTCTGGGTCGTCCAAATCTGAGCAATATAACACATAGAAGAAGACAGTGAATTGAGACCAGACGACGACAGGATGATCAGACAGGAAATTAAGACAGACAGAGATTGCAGATGAACAGTAGCTGTTTCCAGGAAATTGGAGACTGAAATTGAAGCGATCTTCTTAAATTGCTGCAAAAATCAAAAAAAGAAAATTTCCATTCATTGCTTCTGAGCACGTAAAGTAGACTGCATAGGTAGCCAGAAGGTAGTGGAATAGACCATATCTATTAAATTTCTTGGGTGTAAGGAAAGGAGCAGGAAAAGTAGAGGATCCTTGCAATGGTAAATATTGTAACAACTGACAATAAATGAATACCATTTTATGTTTTTGCCTTTTTATGATGATGATGATGATGATTATTATTATTTATTCTTCTTTTTTAAATTATTAATTCATTTATTTTTATGTTTTTTTAATTCACTTATTTTTAATTTTTCTGTTTGCACACAGAGAGGGGGGTGGTTTGGGTGGGAATGTTTTTACTATGTAAAGCACTTTGTGATGCACCTGCCTGCAGGAAAAGTGCTCTATTAATAAAGTTTTGATTGATTGATTGAATGGTTTTCTGTCTAAAATGGCTGGGAGTATTTTCTTCATAGTTGAAACTATCATTTAGTCTCCATATCATGTGTCTATTGCTATTACCAGCCGTGATGTTTTACAGAAGTACAAGAGAAGATCTGAGCAAAAGGGAAGATCAAAAACACCAGGCCCAATATTTATACTTGATACATCAGAAATTATTCCAAAAGGATGCTCTCGTCTCCCATTAGGAGAACAATTGTATACAAATACAAATAATATAATTACAAAACGGGCATAAAAATAAGTCATCAGTGAGAACAAAAAGTATGAGTTACTCTTTCAAATGAATTGTACTCTAAAATATTGATAAACACACCCACACCTTGTGAAACAAAATAGGACGGAATTAAAAAATCAAATACTTCCTCTTTCCTGGTCTGTGTATCTGACAATCAGGCCTTGTTGAAGGAAACATAATGATAATCTTACAGATTGAACTGCACAACAGTAAGCATCGTGCAGTGAGAGATTAGAATGGAATAGTAATTTTTAGAATGCTCTGCCATAGGCTGGTGATGCAGACTGCTGAAAAATTAATCCACAGAAATGTTTCAAAGAGAGAAAAACAAAAGGAACGTTGAAGTTGACAGTAGATAAATACACCACAAAACACATACAGAGGGTCAGAGGTGAAGACTGAGATTATTATTGCTTGAGTCTATACATTAATTTTAAAGGAGATTCTCACATTCTTTAGCATCTAAGGACCATGGCTGGATAAAAACCTAATAGAAAATCTAAAATTGAGCAAATTGACTATAGTAAGGTAGTTGAAATTCCAAACTCACTTGAGGCTATAATGACAGGTGGGCTGGTAACGGATGATGTGGTGACGTAGCCGATCCTGCTTCGACCGATTCCTAAATATTGCGCGAAGAAAATCCTCCTGTTTCTGAAGTCGTAATCCACTGCCATCACGGAGTAACCCAGGTTCACTGCTGGATAAGGGGTGCTGTGATCTTCAGGGTCCAACCTCAGGCTGTTCAGAGTGTAGTCTGTGCTGAAAATTAAAAACTCATCCTGTCCATAACCACACGTGACTCCATTATTAAGAAGTGACCCGTGTGCGCATCCACATTTGGGTCTCTCCTGGTTCGGAAGAGCGAAGCAGAACTGCTGGCAGCGTCCGTTATCTTCCTGGCATGGGTTGAAGGCTACTTGGTTGGCAGATGTAGGCTGGACATGTGTATCAAAGATGGTCACATCCATCAGCCCTTCTAGACTGTCTCGAATCACCTGTTCAAATAAGATACCACATTCACCTCAGGATCACTACGGTCCATTCCACAAGTCAGACTGTATTTAACTAACTTGCACTTTTCTGACATTAGCTTCTGGACACAGTTCAGAAAATAATAATTAAAAAAAAAATTCTCCCCTGAATTCATTCATATATAGGCTTTACTCAGAACCTTAGACTATGATATCAACCATAACTGGATCAAATCATTTGTCATTTTATTTTCATTGGAAGAAATAAATTAAATATAAAATAATGATAATCTCTAAGCTGTGCCTATTTTATAACAGTACCCTGTGACACATTTTATTTTTAAAAATGGTAGCCCTTGTGATTTGGATATTACACTTTTTTTTAATAATATGTTGATTTAATGTGTAAGTGAGTGAGTTATACACAGTGTATTTTTAAAATGAGATTATAATACAGGAGTGTTGTGAGAGGTAGGTGTGTTATGGATTTAATGTTGTGATTCATGTCTGTCAAGTGGTGTTTGTATACTTCCTGTGTTTATTTTTGTGGCTTCCTGTCTGTATCCTGCCCTAGTGTCTCCAGCCTTACCTGCTCGTCACCAACACCTGATTCCCATCTGTAATCATCCCCTACGTTTGTCACCTGTTGTCTGGTCTATTTAAACTTAACTCTGTGTTCTCTCGTTGTTGGATCGTTGTTGTTCTTCTCTGTGTTCATCCTCATCCTGCCTGAATGCCTGAAATCTTGTCAACCTTGTCGTGTGTAAGTAAGCATTAGAATAGAAATATTGTATAGCCTTAGCTTTTGAACCTTGTTGAGAAAAATTCTGAAATTGTTTAGTTTACCTCTTTAAGAACGCTTTTTGTTGATGTTTGATATTTTGACTATTTTGTTATCCTCGTAAGAGTGATTTTCATTTTGATTTTTGCCTTTTGGTTCTCCCGTTGTGGGTTTTTTGGTTATTGTTAACGATTATTCCCGAGTTTTTGGCTGGCACTTTTTGTTAATATATATTTACAATAATAAGATAATCTGATAAATGTACGGATTGTATGTTCGAGTGAGAACCTTAAAATAAAAAGTTTATTTTGAAAAGTTATTCAATCTGCGTCTGGGCTTCTGTGAATCTGATCGTGACATTTAAGTCTCACCTCCGGTTGGTCAGTGTTGGCTGGATCCTTACTCGCCTGAAAGAGTTTCCCAAGTCTTTTATCTACCCACAGCATGTAGTTTCCAAGAATAGCCACTCCTGTTGGAGAAGGATACCGGCTGCCATATCGGATAATCTGTCTCTGCGTGCCATCGGTGGCCATACGTGATATCATATCAAGAGCATCATCTGTCCAGTAAAGGAAGTCATTGGTGTAGTCAATGGTCAGACCCCGTGGCGACGCCAGGCTCTCTGAGGCCAACACTGTGCGGTTGGTGCCATCCAGCAGTGCCCGCTCTATCTTGGGTGTTTGCCCAGCGTCGGTCCAGAACAGGTAGCGCAGTTTAGGGCTGACCGCCAGATCAGTTGGCTGGTCATGTTTAGATTTGAGGAGAATCATTCGATAGGTGGTGTTGATAGCCAGTACCTCCAGGAAGGTCTCACTTTCAAAGGCATTGGAGAAGTACAAGTTACCTAAAGACAAAACCACAATAAGGGGGTGGTGGGGATTAATAAAGAATAAGCAGAGAAGCACAAAAACATTATCATTGAATCTGAATCAGAATCCTTTCATTGTCACCGTAAACACTATCAGCAACGTTCACTGTGAAAGTCAGTTTGGCAACTCCACATGACAGCAGGTAGAAAAACAGAAGGGTATATATATATATAGAAAATAAAGCAATAGTATAAAATTACTGTGAAAAACACTGCAGTGCAAAAGGTCAGTTAAATACTTTGCATCAAACACATTGTAGTGCAAAGGTGCAAGAGACATTGTCCCATTATCGTGCATGAACAGTGGTGAAATAAGTCATGTACTGAACACCATACAGTTGAAAAGTCAGTGTAAATATGAAAAACACACAATCACTGTGTAGAACAAAGGTCTTATGTGGATCCATATTACAGCTGTAATATTCTGCTCAGTTTAAAGCTTAACTGATTTTAATTACACCTCATGTATACCCAGTTGGGTACTTTAAGTGGAGATATATACCATAAGAAAATGTAGTGTATAGGTGTTAATTCTCCTGTTAGTGCAGATGACCATGATGCTGAAGAAGATCTGGAGTTGGTCCCCAAGCACGTTCAGGCGCTCACTGCTTCTCATGTGCTAATGCTACTTATTAATGCTCAGTAGTAAGACCAAAATTCCAGATGATAATGAAGTGAGTTAACTTTAACCCCGTTAACTTTTAATCTGCATAACATGATATGTTTGTAGCGTGGTAGTTCTGAGAGAACAATTAGAAGGCACATTGTCTGACCAAGTCAAGAGATTAAAAGAGTATGTTTAGTGTCAAAATATCCCATTAAAGGAACATTTTGGTGATACGTTTGGAGGTATGTGGATTTCCTTGGTTGGAAAAATTGATGAAAAACTAAAGTAAAGAAAGCTATTGAGTAAATGTAATGCTCAGAAAATGTAAGTTCCATAAAATGAAAAGCTGCAGTACAGTGGATGAGTGCGTAGCTATATTCTAATGCAGTGTTTGTTTGTTTTTTCTTTATGACTGATTGATTCAAAGCTGGTTGTAAAGATGGGTCAGTACCTGCAATCCAGTCAACAGCAAGGCCCTGGATGCCTCTTCTTCCAATGCCCGAGGTGACAACATTGCTGTATCCTCCTCCATCTGTTTTAGCCCTGAAGATTCCTCGGGAGGAGCTGGAGGTGCTGTTATCAGTCCAATAAACAAAACCAGACCCAATATGAAGGTCCAGCTTGTCCTTCATGGAGGAGGAATCTGCAAATAGATTAACACAAAAACCCCATCTATATATGCATGTAATAGAATATGTAAAACAAAGCTAAAGAACATATTTCAATGTTAAGATGACGTACATCCACCGACTGGCACCATCGCCTCAGAGTGGTCGGAGCTGTTTATGTGAAAACCACGGATGTGCTTGGAGGTAGAGATGACGGCGAAAGATTCATATTGTTCACAGCGGGAGCCGTCTGCAGAGGGGATAAAGCCTGTGGTGCAGGCACAGGTCTTCTGATTTTGTGGTTTAGGCAGACACAGGTGTGGACAGCCCCCGTTGTTGGAGCTGCAGGCGTTGCTGGTTCCTGCTGAGTCTGTGGCAAGACAAATCAAAAAGAATGTGAACAATAGGCATTAATGCATCACGTGACTGCTGCAAATGCAAACTCTCCAACCTATGTTTTAGTTTCTCCTGAGCTGTTTAACTCTCTACCAGTGAACCAAAAGCATCTACTGGTTGAAATAATTAAGGTAAAAAAATGCAGTTTCTCATTAGATTCAGATATGACCCATCTGGATTTTCAAATATACTGAATATGTAAACACTGTCATCAGTAAATGCTTGTTTTTACGTCACTTAATGTCATGTTGTGTTGCAAAAGTCACTTTTTCTTCAGTTATTTGTTTTGACATAACCTTGTGTAGGCTACATGATCATATATAAAATAGTTTCTATCCACTTGAAAATGCAGAGAAACAAAAAATAAACCATGATGAAACAATGAAAAGGTTAGAAAAAAGTACATATATTTATACGTCACAACAAACAATTCTAGGTTTTCGACCATTAAAGAATAGCACATAAAAATGATCTACCCATCTTTTTAAAACCTGCAAGGATGTAAATAAAATGTCTGGAGGGGTAAAGATAAACCTACAGTTTATGCTACATACCTTAAGAGAACAATTTTACTGTTTTATTATTTATTATTTTAATTTGTTGGGTTCCTGCAAAGAAGGAATAAAAACAACCAAGCCAAACAAATGGAAAACAACACTGGTGTCAGTACTGCCTGTTGGCCAAAGTGTTACTTTGTATATTGTTACAGAGGCAGGGTTTCACAGATACTCCAGAGACAATGCAGTTTCAATTATGTGCAATTATGTCATTAATAATCTATTGTGAAAAAATTGTGGGGAATTTTTTGTTCTAGTGATACTGATCAATAAGCCCTAATGCGTACATAAAAGCTTGGGGGAAAAAAAAAAGGAATTTATTTGGACATTTTTGCATTTTAATACTAGTTCAAGTTTGTATGTTTAACTCGAGAAAAATACACATCAGAATCATCAAAAGGATCCTTGTATTTTCTTCTCTAACCAAAGCAACTATTTGACTTTTAATTTAGGACAAATTTATCTAAATCACCAAAGAAGTCCTTGCTTGGAGTCCTCTCTAAGGACGGATAATACATTTTAACGCATCTCTAAAAAGGTTTATACCAATGACAAGCTATGTTAAAGAATAATGAGAGGTACTTAATCCTGGTGGGTTTGGTCCTTCAGGAGGACACCAGTGGCAGTAATTACCCGTTGCATAATGTAACAGTCAAAATGAAAGGAGCAAAAAAACAAACAAAAAAAACCCATCAAGGACAAGGTGCTCTGTGGATAAACAATAAATGCACGTACTGTCTCTGGCGTGGACTTTGAGGGCACGTAGGCCAGACATGCCGCTCCTCATCACCACCATATTTGCTCCGGTGTCCTTGTCCACTCTCTCAATAACCTCAAAGTCCAGGTCGGTGTAGTAAAGGTAGTTCTGGTGGATGGTCAAACCCCACGGATGAGACAGGCCACTGACCACCGTGACTGGGCTCCCTCCATCCATCGTGCCACTTTCAATCTGACCAAACATGAAAGCAGGAGGACAAATGATTAATTATGACCGACTGTAATGTGTGACATTTAGATCATAGACAGACAGACTGACTGATAGGAGAAATCTGGATCATTTAAATCAGGGGTTGCTCACACTTTTTCAGCATGCGAGCTACTTTCAAAATGACAAAGTCAAAAAGATCTATAAAATTGCCAAATATATATTAACTTATAAATATATTGACAATTATTTATATGAACCATATATGTTAGCGTACATTGCATAACTGCGTTAACCCATTTTGCTCAATGCAACTATGTACATTTTTTGTCAATACATTACTCTGATGACTTGCATTGAATGGAACCAGCCAGGTATACATCATGTAAAACACTTCACGATGATAGGCTGATGGCTAAATTGTAATGCCATGCGATGTACCCACAATACCTTCGCGGTCAACTGGTAGATCGAGATCGACGTATTGAGCACCCCTGATTTAAACAGTAAGGTGCAAGAATGAACTAATGTGCAAGAAAAATGTCACTTTCCAGTAGGATAAAGGTGCATAAATAATAGTAATCATAGTTTAATTGTTGTGTAACCCTGTGCATACCACGCCGGAACCAGCCAAGCCCCAGTACAGTTTCTTGGCAGAGATGTCGGCAGCGATGAAGCCGATGTTTGCAAGGTTTTGTGTGTAGAGGTTCTTCCAGTTGGTACCATCCATATCAGCGCTGGCAACTTTTGGAGTAACTCCGTTGTCTGAACCTTTGTCTGTCCAAAACAATTTGCTGAGGGGGATGAATGAAAGTGAAATCAGGCATAACAAGTATGAAATCAACCATAACCCCAATACAATACTGTAAATAAAATACACCACACTATGGTGAACTGGTAAGGTGACAAAAGTTTCACTAGTTCAGATTCGATACCCTTGAGCTGGATCCAGGGCTATCCCAAAGGGTTGTCCAACCCCCTCTGGTTTTCCATTGGAGGTGATGAGAGTCTTCCTGTAGTGTTGGTCTCCATCCACGCGGATAACCTACAACAAGTGGGAAGATTTATTGACTCCTCTGCACTAAGGCGATGCAAAAAAAACAAACAAAAATACAGAAACTAGAAAAAAAGTGCTGTGTCATGAGTTTACAATACAAAGCTAAACCAATACCTGAAACAGTTTGACCGAAAATGCATGGAACTTTACGATGAATTTGAGTATATAGTTAACAGATATAGTGTACAATGGAAAACTAGTAAATATTCCCTGTATTTTCCAAAATGCAGGAAATTCTGCAATAAATGGTCTTTACCTCTATAGATTTAGCAGAAGGATTGGTGTAAAACATCATTCGGCTCATCCAATCAAAGGCAAGGCCGGAAGGCGCGCCGAGGAAAGCAGCTGGGGCAAACTCCGACCTGTTGGTACCGCTGGTTTTCATTCGCCATATAGAACCCTGACAGGAGGAGTAGAATTTAAGACAACCCATCAAAACAAGTCGTTTAGAGCCCATCGACACTCGGCAGTACAAATGATGAATGACTACAAATTAATGCTGAAGTTTAATTACATGTGTTTAATTCATATAAATGGGGGAAATGGCACATTTCAGTAAAAGGAGAAAAAAATCAGCAAATCACTCACGGTATTTTGCACCCAGTAGACAAACTGTTCCTGGTCATCAAAGTCTATGTCCCTTGCCTGGCTGACACCAGACACAGGAGCCATTGCATTGTTGGAAGGGTCAGCAGGGTCAAGAGGAATGCCGAAAATCACTGAATCTCTTACCACCATTAGGAAGGCGGAATCATCTATCAGAGGGTTAACAGGAAACGTGACACTGAAATCACGCCAGGAGACAAACTAAAACCCAAACTTCTGAATTAGATACAGACAGTGTTTTGCAAGTTGCTTCCAACTGTAGTCTATTACACATTACTTGTTACTATTATTTAAAAGTACTTCCTTACCTTACAATCTTACTGTCTCGGAATGTGTAATGCGATACATAATAATAATAAACTTTATTTGTTTAGCACCTTTCATACAAGAATTGTAGCCCAAAGTGCTTCACATCAGTTAAAAATGTAGATTACATAATAAGATTACACACTAATTATAAAAGTACAAGAAATAAAATGAAATTTCAACAGAATTGCATAAACAGGGTTGAGAGAGTACAGAAATAAAGATTACAATTATACAAAAAACAAAATGAGATTTAAACAAAATTGCATAAAATAGGTGAACGAGATGCAGTAACAGGTACATGCATACATGAAATGATAAAGACTCAATAAAATGGCATAAAGACAGTGTGTATTCTGGTTTAGTGTTTGTCCCCCCATTTTGATCATTTAAAATTTTTTTTGACCCCTGCATTGCAATTGAGTTACATACGGACTATCACTATTACTGTAATGCATTACTTTTGTAACGCATTAATCCCAACATTGGACACACACTGTTGGAGTTACTTATTCAGATGTCTTACATGCGCCGGGGTTTTAACACTGAACGTTGCCATAAACAAAAATACCTTTAACACAGGTGCGTTTGTCAGCATCCAGCTTCCAGCCAGACTGACAGTGGCAGGTGTAGTATCTGGGTCGGATGCCTGACAGCAGGCACAGCTGACTGCACAGGTGTTCTCTGCATGGGTTGATAGCTGAATGCAAAAGAAAAGTGTCACCTCGACTCCCTCCAGATATTAGATGTGATGCGCTCAAGGCAGAAAACTGCACAGGCATTAATGGAGTTCATAATGAATGGTTTTGTGTAGCATTGGACCTGCAGGCTGTTTGACAGGATGGTCCATAACGATGCCCATGGGCTGGTACACGCTGCTCATTAAAGTGGTGATGTTGCCGCCGTGGAACTTGTTTGTCCTCATCACTTTGCTTGTGTAGCGCTCCGACCAATAGATGTTATCCTCAAAGATAGTCATACCATGTGGGTGCTGGAGAACCTGTCAAATGTATCAGTTATGACACAGAGTGATTTAAAAACAAAATCTAAACATTTTAAATACTATCAGATCATAATATCAGTAAAGTGGAAGTCCACATACCATATCACTTGCCATGACCTGATGCCGATTGTTGCCGTTATAGTCACAGTAGTCGATGTACTTGAGGTAGGCGTCAGCAAAGTACAGTCTCCGCGTGGTGTAGTCCAATGCCAGGCCATTGGGCCAGTACAGTTTGGTGCTGACGATGACCCTTCTCATGGCTCCGTCCATGTCAGCACGCTCAATCCGGGGATTCTTACCCCAGTCTGACCAGAACATCAGGTTTGTACTGGAAAGCGCAAAAGTTTGAAATTTGATATTTTGTGCTGAAAATCCTGTTGTTGTTGTTTTTTTGTTTTGTTTTTTTTTACTTTTAAATGACCAGAATATATTTCAAATATGACATCACTGATTAGAATAGAGTTCAAATGTATTCAGACTACCTGCACTTCAATATTTACTCTTACAATATATTGCTTGACTCACAACTGACAAGAGAACTTTTGCTTTGTTTTTTTTTCTATTTCAGCTAATCAGCTCCAGTTATTCCACTGAGATGATCCATGTTCTGTGTTATCCGGGCTTGGCTATAGGTCTGATTCTGTGAGACAATTTTAAATACAAGATGTATCGTTGTATGTGAAGAAATGTCCCAAGTCTACTGCTTTTTATATAAAGTTTTACTTGTGGAAGGATCATGACATTCCTTAAAAATCTGGGAAAATAACATTTCAAGATTCTCTCTGTAGCCTATACCTCTTCTTCTAGCAACCATTAGCTTAGAAGTGAAGAACATGGTTTCCAGCACCAACTTCAAATAAGCACAGGAACATTTTCACTTGTTCATTCACTCATCTTAAATCCTCGTCATTCTCTGAAGAACAACTGAACTCCGCACAGAAACGTTCCAACTACCAGCGCTTTCAGACTGAGGTGACTATTGTAATTATTCTATCACTGATAATGATAATAGAACTAAATAGGGGAAGTTGTCATTTTTCTTCTTACTAGTTGCGGGGGTCCAGGACCAGTCCACGGGGGCTGGTGACATTTTTAGTCACAAGAACTTTCCGGAAGCGTCCATCCAGAGTCGACACCTCGATATTTTCCATGACAGAGTCAGTCCAATAGAGGTTGCGGCCGACCCAATCCACAGCTATACTCTCTGGTACCATCAGACCAGCAGAGAACACCTACAGCAACACAGACATCACAGACACATTGATCACAATAGAGTCAGATGTTGTGACTCTTGTTCCTGTTTGTTATTCTCGTACCTCTCGTCTGTCGGTGCCATTCTGATAGGCACTCCATATCTTCTTCTGTGAGGCATCGGCCCAGTAGATTCTGGAAGTGGTTCGATCAAAGTCTACTGTAACGATCGCAGAACCACTGATGATAGGTTGTATCAGGGGTGGCCTCAATTTGATGCGGTTAGCAATGATCTGACTCCTCTTGGTAACCAGAAGTATAGCTGCTGCAGGGTCTGAGAGTGGAAAGCACATGTCAATCACTTTATTTGTCAAAGGCACAAAAAAAACCCCAAAAGAAACGCAAAAAAACATATATGCCAGACTGGATTTCTATATTTAAAATCTTGACAAACATTAATGATGATATCTGTTCTCCGTTTTAGTACTTTTACACTCATTTGTATTTGCTATTGTTGCTCACTTGTCACTTTGCATGTGCGTCCATCAGGCTCCAGAAAGTAACCCCCTGAGCAGTAGCACCTGAAGCTTCCTCTCTCGTTGAAACATTGCTGGCTGCAGAAACCAGGGATCAGACATTCATTGATGTCATCACACGTCTTTGAGTCGTTGAGGAGCTGAAATCCAGGCGGGCAAGTGCACTGTGCCCCAAAAGGTCCTTGGATGCAGCCATCACTGCAGCCTCCATTGTTTAGCTGGCAGTCATTTTGGTCTTTCATAAAATGACATAAAAGGACATTAGAACGTCGCCCTTTGAGGAAGACTGTGCTGTTTCTACTTAAGGTTGAAATTCTATGTTATGGTTGGAAATGTAACCCATGCATTTAACCAATAGTATTGATGCAATTAACAGATACTGAATGCACGTGGGGAGAACTCATTATTAACAGAGGGGTGCTGTCATGGTTACAGCAAGGACTCCTCTGATGGCCTTGAAAAATAAAATGAAATGTGTGTAAAGTGCCTTTCCTGAGTGTTCAGTCAATTTCATCAGTGTCATGTCCATAAAAGAGCTTATTGTCAATTTCATTGAGGGTGAATTGAAATACCCTCCAAATAGTCAGTCTAATGCTAAACTGTGCAAGACATTTATTTATGTCAGTGTATCTCAGTGTATCTCCGTATTTACCCCTTTTTAATGTTGTTTTTTTTTACTCATTTTCCCAAATGCAAGATGCAACTGTATGAGTTTTGTTAATGACAGTTGCCCTCTGCCATGCAGATCAGATGGAATTTTAATATCAGGATAGTTTGCATTGTCCACGAAAAAAAAGAGTTGATGAGCATTCCCATAAAAAGATTGGGAATTGGGAAATTGTTCATTATGCAACTTATTTGAGTTAAATCACGGCAAAGTTGGGATTTCTAGGTATGTATCAGTATATTGTATTAATGTGATATCTTACTACAGATGGGTGACTCATCTGCTCCGTTGGGGCAGTCCCTCTGGCCGTTGCAGACCTTGTCCAGATCAATGCAAACCAAGTCAGTTGGGCACTGCCACTGTCCTGACGGGCAGGTGAATGGAGGCGTGGGGCAGTTCTGTTCATCACTCATGTCCCGGCAGTCGTTGTCTCCATCACATACCCAGTTCATCGGAACACAGATTGTATTATTACACTGAAAGTAGCCAGACCTGCAGGTCACCGGAGGGCAGGAGTTATGTTCATCTGACCCATCCTCACAGTCTGGGTGACCATCACACTCCCACTGATCTGGGATACAGAAGCCATCCATCTGACACTGGAATTGATCATCGTGGCAGAGACCTGGACCCCGGGTGGCTGCAAGAAGACATAAAATAAATAAATAAATACTAGACCAGTGGAATCTGAAATAGTCTTCTTATGGAATTTTCTATTAATGATAGGTACATGAGTTCAGAACTGGATGATATGGCCAAATGTGGTTGACAAGTAAATTGTCGCGCAAAAAAAAAGCATTTCATAACAACAGTAATTTAGGTTAACGTACGACAGTCTCGCTCATCAGAGTGGTCCCTGCAGTCATAGACCCCATCACATCGATACCTTGAAGAGATACACTGATCCCCACTGGCACAGGCAAACTCCGAAGAGGAACAGGGAAACTCTTAAGATGGAAAACACAGAAATAAGAGAAAATAGAGAAGTGACATTTTAAAATGAATACATACTGTGCATCATGTCGAGCAAGGGTGTCAAACTCATTTTAGTTCCAGGGTCAAATTCAGCCAGATTTGGTGGGAAGTGGGCAGGACCGATAAAATAACAACAGAATTACATATCAATCAATAATGTCAACTCCAACTGTTCTCATACGATGAAAATATTACGCTTTCTTTCATCTTCGCAGCATCACAAAGATACATCCCATCTTATCCGCTCATGACGCAGAGACCATACTCCATGCATTTATCACATCTCGCCTAGATTACTGTAATGTACTGCTTTCTGGTCTTCCCATGTCTAGCATTAAAAGCCTGCAGTTCGTGCAAAATGCTGCAGCACAACGCGTAAATTCGATCACATTACCCCTGTATTGGCTGAGTTGCATTGCCAGTACACTTCAGACGTGACTTTAAGGTCTTATTACTTACTTATAAAATATTACATGGGTTAGCACCTGCCTATCTTGTAGACTTAGTTATAGCCTATGTTCCATCTGTATACCTGCGTTTGCAGCACGCTGGTCTTTTGGTGGCTCCGTGAGCTAGGAAAAAGAACCTTTTCTGTTCGGGCTCCATTACTGTGGAATGCCCTACCCCTAGATATTACGGTTGCTACCTCAGTAGAAACATTTAAGACCTGACTGAAGAGTTACTACTACTCCTTAGCATTTAGTTAATTTAGTTGACTGCCACTCTATCCCTAAACGCTTAGTTAAAAGCAATTCCTGGCCCGTTTCACAGCCGCTCTTTCTCTCCGCTAGGTAATCGATGTCCCAATCAGAGGCTGACGAGAGTTGGAGTGCCCTCGGACTGTACGGGACAAAATCTGAGTCGGACCACCTCCTTGAGGCACTGCTATGGAGGTTTCTGTTTCGTCTGACCATCCCAAGGCCCGGGGAAGATCCATCCAATGGCAATACAGCTGAACCTAACTTTTGTGACATCTGACTTTACTGTGTAAACATTCATACACTGTAATAATGTTGCCCACTCGACATCCATTGTAGCCTGGTCATCCTGGAAGGGGGATCCCCCCTCCTGTGATTCCTTCTCAAGGTTTCTTTTTTCCCCTGTTTGGGGTTTTTGAGTTTTTCCTTGCACTGGTGGGGGATTCACACCACGGGATGTCATCAGTATGCTGTCATCTGTGGACTTGTGAAGCCCTTTGAGACGCATTGTGTGAGTAAGGGCAATATAATTAAACTCGATTTGATTTAGATTTTTGATTAATGTCTACAAACTGTCCTTTCAAATAATGCTAATAGAATTAACCTCGAAATTCTTAAGAAAAGTAAGTGTAATTTTAATAATATTCTGCCAAAGTTTATGTACAAACTTATAGATCAGACTGGACCTACAAACACACAAAGCATTTAGTAACGGGTAGAATATTGGTAAAATTACATTTGCTTATCTTAAGACATTTCAGGTTGTTTATATTTGTCAACATTATTTATATGTTGTTTTAGTGTGAACACATGAAAATTACAAGAAAATATTCACGAAGAGAAAATTTTGAAGTTGCAAGTATCTATAGGTTATTATGATAATATGTTTACCCAGTCTGTACGTGAAACCTGAACTAGAATTTTTGTAAATATCTTGGGTGTCATATTTGTATTTCATAAATGCATCACACGGGCCAGATTGGAAACTTTGGTGGGTGGGCCACATCTGGCCCCTGGGCCACATGTTTAACACCTCTGATGTAAGAGAATAAGAAAGAAGGACGACATGGTGATATGATACCAACCACAGTTCTCTTCATCAGAGCCGTCTAAACAGTCCTGATCTCCATCACACACGTAGGAGTTGTGGATGCAGCGGTGGTCAGGACACAGGAAGTAGGAAGGAGGGCATGTGGTGATGGTTGAATCTGCACACAAATTGACAGATGAACTCGAAGTCAAAGGTTTTTTTTTTTTTTTTTAAAAATCCAACAATGCCAACGCCTGACAGACCCTCCATACTCACTGCAGTTTTGTTCATCAGAGCCATCTCCACAGTCGTTGTCACCATCACACACCCACATTTTAGAGATACACTTGTTGTTATTGCAGGTAAAGGAGTCCGCCGCACAGGTGGTGGGGACACGAGTCGGGCAGTTTATTTCATCGGAGCCGTCCCCACAGTCGTCATGTCCATCACAGCGCCAATTTCTGAAGATGCAGTGTTTGTTGTTGCAGGTGAAGGCGTATGGAGAACACGTGGCACCTGGAAGACAGATCATTCTAAACATATACGACAGAGAAGGTTTCCTGTTTGTTTCCTCCAATATTACTCTTTTTTTTTTTTTTTTTACCCGTATCAGTGCAGTTAGCTTCATCAGTCTGATCAATGCAATCCACAATCCCGTCGCAGCGGTAGGAGTTGGGCCGACAGCGTCCTTCATCACATTCGAAGGCGTAATCACCACAGCTGGTGTCCGGCGGGGGCACAGAGTCGTCCTTGACGCAGTCCCTCTGATTGGACTGAAGTTTCATACCGTACGGACAGCCACACACCCGACCATAAGAGGGGGTCGGGAAACAGAAGTGGCTGCATTGACCGTTGGGCACCATGTTGCATCGGCTTTTGAAAGCTGAGAGAGACGCTCAAGGTGAAGTATATTCATACAGCACATTTAAAACAACAAAAAGAACCCAAAGCGCTGTGCAAATTACACAAAAGACACACTGAATCACAGATCATTGTGTTCATTGTGCATCCTGGTGTGATGGTGCACAAGGACTCATTTCCTCTTATGTATTATACTTGGTATGGGGGTGTCATGCGTGTGTCAACTCACTGCTGTGGGTGTCAGCTACGTAGGCCTTGAGGTTCATGATACCGTTGACTCCCTTCCTGATCATAACGTTTCCTCCTCCATCCCTCTTCCTCAACTCAAATATTCCTTTGGTTCTCGTATCGGACACGTAGAGGTATTCTGCACATAAATATACACAATTAAATAATTAATGCGATTCACTTCAGCAATTCACGACAGTGGTTTATTGATTTCAGCTCATTAACTACTGATGTCCACATTAAATTCGCCATTTAAATTCACGTCGTGCCATACGCTGCGACGGAAGCGTTAAGTACAAAACGACTTTGAAACCCACCTGAATAAATGGTTAGAGACAAGGGAGAAGTGATCTGACCAATGTTGCTGATTGTCTTTCTGTCAAGTCCTTCAATGCTAATGTGACCAATCTGTTCCAAGAGTGAATCCACCCAGTACACTCTGTCCGTGCTGCAAACGTCAGGGCACAGGAAAAAACAAAACATTTAATGCATGCAACAAACTCAATTTAAATCAGCTGGGAAGTGGTAAAGGACCATCATGATGCTTACACATAGTCAACAGCAAGTCCAAATGGATATCCCAGAGTTGTGTTAACTAAATGAATAGCATTGCTGCCATCAGTGACTCCTCTAAATATGACTGCTGGCCGGTACCAGTCAGACCAAAATAGGTAGCTGTGGATGAACACAAGAACATTTTTTTTTTCATTTCTTTGATCATATACAGGCTACAACATTTCAATTTCAAACGACCAAAGACAACTGATGAGCTATATGTGTGATATTGTAATCAGATCATAATAATACATTCTCATTCCAAGGTGTTGGCTCTTTACCCAAATAAAAATTCAAAACGACATATTTTTGCTTCAGACCTTGACTTGATATCCTTTAATACCTGTCTGCCTACTTTTTTGATTGAAATTATATCTGTTGTGTGTAGTAGAAAAGTTCATTTAAATAAATGCATGACTCAATCAATGCATAATTCGCAGTAAATTATATATTACTGACAGACGTGTTTTCAAAACATGAAAATCACAAAAGTGCATGGATATTCACACTATTTCACTCGAATCATTCTAGCACTGACCGGTTAGTGAAATCAGATTAAGTTGTTTACATGCTTTCCTCATGTATTTCTTATCTTACAAGATGAGCATACTCTAAAACTTGACTATGAGAGAAGCTTTTTCCATACTTAGGATTTTCACATGTGGGAGGTACGGGAAACAGCTTTTAAAAAACTCCACACTTTTAAGACCTGCACAAGTCCCCTGATATTCATATACATTTGGAAGACAAAACCATTTATTCTAGCCTGAACTCAGCTGTAGTTCAGTACATCTGTTAAAGTTAGGAGATTCTGTATCTTTAAAGTTCTTGGATACATCTGAAGTGACTTGATTTTTGATTGGAGGACTCACCCAGCAGTAGGATGCACCGCAATCCCCTTGGGGTGCCTCAATCCAGTGGCAATGTCTCGCCTGGATTTGTCTGTGACTCTAAAGGCCACCACTGATCTGTATGTGCTTGAAGTCCAAAATAAAACTTTCGACGTCCAGTCATAAGCCATGGAGTCTACTATTCCCACTCGGTAGCCTGTCAGAATCTGCTGAACTGAAAATGATTGATTGATAAGTTTTTATTTCAGGCAAAGGCAAAGGCAAAAAAAATAAAACTAAAAACATCAAAAAAGAAAAAAAAACAAACACATATTTTACACTTTACAATTTCCACACATTTCATATCAAGTTCCAGCCTTTTTTTCTTTTTTCCCCTCTTTTTTTCTTTTCCCCTTTTCTTTCTTCTTTCTCTCTCTTTTCCTTTTTTTTCTCTTTTTCTTTTTTTTCTTTCTTTTAAGGAAAATATAAATGCAATATGATATTTTGCCTGAAAGGGAGTGAGATGCATATGGAACACTGTGTCATGAATGTCCCTCAATACTGTGAGGCCACAAAAAATATATATACTATGACTCAGTGACGTGCGGTGAAGTTGTTGTCTGGCGAGGCACAGACCTCATCACTATCAGTTTATAAACATGTGAATCTACAGAGTATCTTATTCACTATTTGATTGACAGTTAACAGGTTACCTTTAAAATCTCACATCAGCTTTGATCACACACACAAACTGTAGCAAAAAAAAACCTCCAGCACATTTCATTAAAAAACATTACAATGGTCAGTGGAGCAAACCTTTTTTACGACATACAACAACGATACGATAAATACAACAAAATAAAATGACTCGGAAACATACAGCAGAATCTGGACACACGTCAAGTCAGAGTCACTGGGATGCAGCAGAGAGAATCCAGAGATTTTCAAAATAAAACATCGTACTACCTCTCGAGGGAAAACGCAATAGGAATGCTGCACTTGACTCGCTAACTCTAGCTTTACTGTCATTAATTGAACTGTTGGGGTCACCAGCGCCCCCTACCATGAGGCAGGAGAACTGCGTGCCTCACACAGTGGCTTTAACAGCTGTTTAAGTCTCGCTGCTCAACAAGAGAAACACGTTACACACATACAGTTGTTGAAAAAAAAACAATGAGATAATTTATGGAAATTTAGTTCATATAGTAGATGTGTTTGAACATTTTAATAGTGACGTTACAGAGAGACAGTAATATGGTCTCAGTACACAGCACCAGTACAGTCAGCAGAGTGATCCCAGGTGAGGCCGAGCCCGATGTTGCCTTTAAAATGGGCCAAGTTTAAATTAAAAATAAATGTATAGTACCAATCACTGGTTAAATATATCAATTTCTTTATTTTTTTGGTTCTTTTATTATTTCTTTTTTTTCAATATAACAATTTATTTCTCTTTTTCTTTTCATGATGACAGGTGAGGCGTGCCTCACTTGCCTCCCCTGACTGCACGTCACTGCTATGACTAATCGTCTTCCGCACTCAAACTGTTCATTTCACAGCAGTCACACTTCATAACACTTATCAGAACATACATGAAACTTTATTCACCTGTGCCGTTCAGATTGGACTTATAGATGAGACCTCTTGACCTGTCGTTGAAGAAGATGGTCTCCTCGTTGCCATCATAGTCCACACCAGAGCCGGTGAAAGACGAGCCAAGTCCTGTGAGGGGGAGGGTGAGGTCCTCCTGCAGCGATAACTTCAGAGGGATTCCCCGCACCGCCAGAGATGTGGCCATCAACAAAAAGTCCTTCACCTCTGTAGATAGAACACACGGCAACGGTTAGTCGTGATTTAGGCGTAGTATTTTACAGTAAAAATTACAGCAGCTCTAAACATTGGGACGTTTTCCACTCCGTCGGGGAAACTCACTGAAGCAGCTCCGGCGGTCAGTTTGCAGGTCGTAGCCGTGGCGACACTTGCAGCGGAAGCCCAGACCGTCATTGTCAGTGCGGTGACTCAAGACACAAATGTGCTGGCAGCCTCCGTTATGTCTCCCACAAGGGTTCATCACTGTCAGAAAAAACCAAGTGGGTTCAGTCCAAGTGTCAAAGTTAGAACATTGTAAACGTTCTTCCCAGAGATGTACAATAAAAGTGAATGTGTCACATCACATGTTCAAGGTTATTTTTAACATCAGGTGTGGCATTTGACATGTCCCTTCTTACCAAAAGGTTGCAGAACAGTGTGCGAGACCACGACATGACCTGGTCTCTTTGCAGTGCGATATAGGAGAGTTGGATTGCTGCCATTAAATCGGTTGGCTCTCACCAATCCCATCTTGGTCCAGTCAGTGAAAAACACATGGTTCTCGAATACAGCAATCCCAAAAGGATGTGGTGCCTGGGTTCCACCATTGAGCACTGTTTTCCTGAGGAAAGACATACCATCAACCACAACCCAATATACTGTAGATGCATCAGTAAAGCTGATGCATCTACAGTAACGACAAGAGTAACAACAAAACAGTAATGATTTTGTCTTGTTGTATGATTGACAAAAAGACCACTGAGTAATAGCAGAAATTCTAATACATTTTCAGGCTCATTCTGTAAATAAACAGCCTCAAAACATAGCAAGCTTAGCAAGTATTTGATCATCTGTTATCACATTGTATGT
>JAPTHA010000012.1:11008809-11020704 GCA_029814585.1 Gymnapogon annona | reverse complement strand
CATAACTCCACATGTGTTCATTCATAGTTTTGATGCCTTCAGTGAGAATCTACAATGGAAATAGTTATGAAAATAAAGAAAACGCATTGAATGAGAAGGTGTGTCCAAACCTTTGGCCTGTAGTGTATATATATATATATGTGTGTGTGTGTGTGTGTGTGTGCGTGTGTGCACGTATATAATTTTTGTGAATAACTTCCTTAATTGTATGTTTAATTGTCAAAGGCATGGCACAGTGAATCTCTCAGTAACTTAATTCTTCAATACTTAAATATTCAACAAGAAGTTTCATGTTATAGTTTTTAATTATTTAATAGCACAAGCTGTAGTCTATTGCTGTTATGTTTTATTCTCTTATTCTTTCTCTAGTCTCTCATTTCCCTGAAGCGCTCCTACACTTTTCAGTCCGGCCCTCTGTTTCTCTTTTCTTTTCATAGTCTACTTGCAGCTGTTTTCTTTATAGTGTATTGATTTATTTAGCCACCGGTGTTTTTGTCTCTACAGATATTCCTCGACATTAACGTTCCTTCTCTCCGTGGCAGGTATGACTTGCCAGGCGAGGACCTCTTATACCGAGGATGAGGTCTTGTGGGGCCATCGTTTCCTTCCCGTGATGTCACTGGAAGAGGGCTTCTTCAGAGTCGACTACTCTCAGTTCCACAACACCTTTGAGGTCCCCACACCTCCCTACAGTGTCAAAGAGCAGGAGGAGAAGTCGTCTCTGACCTCCCCGAACCCTCTGCCGGTTGCTCCCAGTCCCTCCTCCCCCCCGTTGGGTAACGGCAGCCGTGGCGGCCGCAGGGAAAGGCTCCTGTCAGCTGACTTTGCCGACCATGTAGAAGAGCACAGCTCCAGCAGGCTGCCCAACAAACTCCAGCGCATGAGCTCCACCAAGGAGGAGCACCTCTGGAGGGGGCTGAAGACGGGGGTGGCTTTACCCGGAGGGAAAGCGTCCAGCACAGGCGACCTGCCGCTCAGCATTCAGAGGCTGAGATCCAGTTCCATTCCGGCTGCGCGGCTAGCACAGACCGAGGAGCAGGTCCAGCTGTTGTCTATCGATGGAGATGTTGAGGAAGGCGATCTGGAGAAAGACAGACTACCAGCAGCCATCAGCACCATCACCGCGCCAACATCGGTCCAAATCCCTCTGGCGGGGGCACGGCCGGAGGACAATCTGCCCCCAAAATTGCGCAGAATGAACGCTGACCGTTGACTTCTTCCGTTTTCCTTTCTAAGACTCAAACACTTGAATCAGGCTTGAAGGGCATTGCATCTAAGTAAAGACTACTGTGATCCAAGTTTTATTTTTTCCAGCAGATTTCCGTCAGGTATCTTACCTTTACTTACTGGCTCTTTATGAAGTTGTCCATTGCCACAATTAGAAGGACAACACACAATAAGCCATCCATCCGCTCATACTGTGAGTCATTTTTAATAGATCACCATCTGTGCCCCCCCCCACCGACTGACTTCTCACATTTCTGCCCTTGCTTTTCTTCCTTTGACTTCTATTCAAACGGTTGTATGGGAATCTTTCTTATCTAACACAGCTACCATATTTTGTAAGTAACGAAGCACCAAAGTGTCAGCTACAATCAACGCTGACCTTAACTGAAATCCTACCACACGAGTCTGTTCACACACAATATATTAGTTTATATTGTATTCGCACTTGTGTTGTGTTTGTTCTTTTAAAAGGATCATTTGAGTCGTCTGTTTTACTACTGTACTATTTTAACACTTTTTACCTCTTGGTGCAGTGTTCGCATTGGTCTACTTTACATGGAGGTGGCCAAATGTAATTACAATTCACTTTTGGACTCCCGAGTTTCTTTCGCCACCCGATTTATCAAAGCTAGTATTATTTTGGAATGCAGGGATACGAACATCGGGAGACATGTGTATTCTCATATAAAGCTAAGATAAATCTTCATACTGCAACTGATAAATATTAAAATCTTTGAAATCAGATGCGTTGCTTGGAAGTGGGTTTCATTTAATTTTTTTTTTTTTCATTCCAAACAGAAATTGCTGCATCATGTTTTCTATATGGCCTGTATTTGCCAGCGTCTAACACTTTAAGAATTATTTCAGGCTGCAGAATGAATCACCGGCTTCTGTGTCACCTGCTGAGCTGCTGAAACCAACATTTAACTAATAATGAAACCTTGAATGTGGGTGCGAGATGTAGTTTGGCATGAAATTCATCAAACAAGAGGTGAGAAGAGAATCCCCAGACAAAGTCCTCTGGTGGCATTTAACCCTTATCTGGCAGGTTAATGCATTTAACTCCTGCCTCTGTTCACATTTAAATCTAAGCCTGTAACCTTCCTCTCAGTCTGGCAACTTAAAATGATTATGTCAGCTGTCCTGAAGCCAATAGGAGTCGTAGCATTTACCAGGCAGCTCAGCAGCAGGTAACTATTAATTCAGACTATGGGCCAATGTGGCCCAAATCCTATTTTTTACCCATATTTGACAAGTATCTGACCAGTTAAAGATAGTTTTAACAGCACAAATCTGACTAAGGCCACTTTTAAAACATGTTCCTAAATGTGATACGTTTCCAATAGTGTACACAAGATAAGATATCCCTTATTTGTCCCACAGTGGGGAAATGTATAGTATTACAGCAGCAAAATCTAGACAAGTACATTTTCACAAGAAAGAAAGAAATATATACAGAGAATCAGTGAATGAATATAACTGTACAAAGCACATGTACAAAATAATAACCTTAAAATAAAATAACAGTGCAACGGATCAGCTTAGAAAATGTAAAAAAAAAAAAAAAAAGGAAAATTAAAGTGACGACGCTTTAAGTGATGATGCAGAAGATAAGCTCAAAAAATTCAAACCTCAAAAAACATTTTTAAATTAAAGTGATGGCGCCATTGTACATGGATGTGTTTGCAGCATTGAATAGTTTGCAATGCGACTTCAGTGTGAATGGCCATGTTGCATATATATGACATTTACGTCACTGAAATGTGACAAACATCACAATTCTATGCGGAGCGGTGGGAAAGACATTCATTTCCATAAACCCAGCCTGCATGATTACCTATTATATCAGGAGGTCTTTTGCATATTTGCGTCACCTCAGGGTCACGTTCATTATGTAATTAAAACTGATGATAGAAGTTGTATTTAACATGTAATGTGCAATATGAATGAGCCCAATAAAAATATATATATATATAAATTAAAAAAAAATCACATTTCATCCAAACACCTGCTGTCTCTACGCAGCCACAGAGAATAATATTTTCCACATGACACAAATTTGAGGACGTCCACACTCAATTAGTCATGCAGAAAAGAATAGTGGAAAATATTATCACGCGATTATGTAACTTGTTGACAGTTAGAAAATAACTGTTGCCCAGCATTAGGTAAAATTAACTCAGATAGATTGCAGAGGGGAGAATAAATTGCTGGCCATTTTTCACACAGACATAATACTGTATAATGATGGATTCAACTGTAAAGGAAATCTGTTTTGCTTGTTTTTCTTGTCATTAAATTGTGCTTGGAAAATGGATTAGTCCAATTTTCACTTCAGAGACACATCCTTAGTTGAACGAAGGTCATTACATTTATGAAACAGATTGAAAATATTCTATCTGCTAACCTTGACTAATGCTGTGAGCGGAAGGAGCTACAGATTCTCATCTTAAACGTTCAGGTCCCCAGAGATAAACCTAGACAAATGGTAATGCTAGAAAAAAAACACCATTCCTCAGAAAATGTTTATACATAATTTAACTCAGAATATAAGACAAACCAATCATGCACTTTAATTCCCTGTTTTTAAATGTTGTATTATCATTAACCCCTAAAGACCCAATTATACATTTGTGTTAGTTCTAAAATGAATTTTCTCTATAATCAACCTGTCTTAAGTGATTTTATCACCATTTATTGTCATGTTATCCGCTGGATTTTGCATTTTTCAGTGTAAATTATGTATTTTCCTAGATATAAACAGCAGATCACGTGAATGTCCATGCAAACTCAGAGTGAATTCAAAGTTTATTATATCCTAATAGAGAAAACAGAAGAAAAAGTGCCCTTCGGTAACATCTGTCATTAACTGATCGTAACTGTAAACCCAGTGTGTACATCCATTGTCATTGATCTAACTGCATGGGTTTTACCACTGGAGATGGCAGTGAAGAGGATGGTGTCTCCATGGTAACTATGGAGCGTGAAAGTTCAAATGGGTCATATCTGATGACCATGAAAAGATGAATAACTGTATTGTATTGACAGTATTAACAGATTAACCCTTTAGATCAGTGGATGGTTTTGGATCTCTTTTGGTTGCAGTAAAGTATGTATATGTTGAAATATCAGTTAATTATTGTACCTATTATTACCCATTATTAATTATTGTATTTTTTGTGTCACTGGGTATAAGGTGCATCCTTACTTTGCAGCATGTTTTAAGTCCAGTGGTCTGTCATTGAAAACTCACCCTCATCATCTGGACACCATTATACCAAGTACCTTCACTTACCCTTATCCACAGAATGAAACAATGTCATAGCATTTATGTTTCTATCTTTTTTTTTTTTTTTTGGGCAGAGTAGATTGAGCTGCAGAAGGAAGTGTATTGTGTATTGTAGTGTGTGTGTATTGTTTGTGACAGTCTGCTTTTTTTCCGCCTTATTTAAACTCAAGTGCAGCTTTAACCGAGGCTTATTAACTCTGCCAACGCAGTTACGCAGCACTGTTTGTCTGCTTTTCATGAAAATTGGTTGAAACGCAGGGCCAGAGGGTGAGGCTTTTAGTGAGCTGCTTGGATAAAGAAAGGAATAAAGAAAAAATCTAAGCACAGATGATCTAACCAAAGGCGAACTGAACTGCAGGTGTAAAATCATCACACCTGTGTTGTTTGAGTGGATCCTATAGGAGAAGTGATAAAATACTATTGAGTGAAGATGTGTGTTTCATAACAACAACACTGTGATGATCTATATCGTGTGATCCATAGACTGCCACATTATGATGCACACATAATGATGATATAAAGCAAACACATGAGTATTTCACGAGACAAGTGACAGCTTGAGGTACCATGGCAGGTGGGGCTGATTTACCACGATCACACATCTGTTTCCAGGTTCATAGAATCAAAACAAACCAAAGCTGAAAAATAGCCAAACTCAACAAGGACCGAGCTCCACTATCACGGCAAAGAAATACGCTCTGCTCAAGCAAGAGAACATTGGGTGACTTACACCAATGGCAAATCATAAGGCGTTTTCCCACAGTGTAGTTGTAAGAACTTATTTCTAAGAACTATCCATCTTCAATTTAGTTCTAGGAACTACTCACCCCAGCGGAACGTTTTTGTTGTTCATTCCCACAGTCAGTAGAACCATGTACAGAGAGGGTTTGACTTATTCTGCATCCTCCAAAGCGCTTTTATGTATGATACAATATTCACACCCACACACACACACACACACACACACTAAATAAGAACAATATTCTATTTGTTCACTTGCTTGAATGGGTTGTAGCAATGAAATGACAATAATCGAGCATGTCGTGAACACCTTCTATGAGCGCAGTCAGACTTAACATAAACAAGTCACCGACTTCCAGTTTGCTTGTGTGTTGCACTATAAAGCATCATTGCGCAACATTCCCTACACACAGATGGAAAATGATCTTTATTTATGTTCAAAATATATGTCCACATTTGAGGAACCACAAAGAATAGTCTGTATTATTATACAAATGCCACAAAGTCCAAGACAATCTCTGTCAAGTGTTTAATGGCGTCTCCGCACTGCTTGTGTCAACAGCAGAGTCAACATGGATTTAACACCATACAGCCCATAATTACTGATGAACAAAAGAATGAACGCGTCCACACTCTACTGTCTTCTCTTCATCTGTTCACGGACCAGATGCGGGCTCGTTCTCATATCAGAAGCTCACACAGATGTGCATACGACATGCAGAAACACTGCAGATGACGCTCCAATGGAAAGCTGAAAAGACCACATGAAGTGTTGATTATTGTTCACTAACACATGTCGTGTGTGGATCTGTTGTGTAAACTGATGTATACTGATCTAGGAAAGCATCACGACTTATGTCTACAACCTGATCATAGCAGCGTTATATTCATTGTAGCGCAATCCCTCTTCTGCAAGACATGGAAATGAGGGTGGCCCGAGATCAGCAAACACCAACGTCATAGAATTCCTATTGAACTAAAAAAAAGGACCCTACCTGCTAGCAGGAGCTAAAAAGGTTCTAAGAACTATGGTGGCAGTTGTGGTTCCTATGTTGTGGGGGAGCTAAAAAAAAAAAGATTCTAGGAACTACAAAAAGTTCCTACAGTGGGAAAGTGGTTATAGTTTTAACTATTGCGAAGGATCCAAGTTTGATATGTAGTCAGATGATGTGTGGTTTCACCAGAGGCAGCGGCTGTCCAAAAGGAGGGGCATTTGTGGTTTAATAAGACTAGAGGAAGGGGAGGATCATTAGCCTCGGCTCCGAGTACAATTCTGTTAACAACCTGAATACATTTTACAAACTGAGCCCCATGTCTACACATAAAGATATTCACGACATCCTCACGTACAGTTGAAAGTTGCATCTGCATGGCACCACAGAGGCAGATGTGGGTGTGAAGCGCGACTCTGTAGGTCTGCATGTTTATCTTTGTGCATGGGGAAACACAGTGTGATGCTCGCAGGAGGAGCATGGTGATCAGATCGCACATCCACATTGACCAGATGCTCATCCATAGTCAATGAGCACAAAAACTGTCGCTGCTCTATAGCGCGGCGCCATTAGTTCCGTGAGCCAGATGATCACGTGACTTGAGTGATCTGAAACACTGGGACTGAAGTCGAAAACTGTTGCAACGTCGACCCCTCAACACAGGTAAAAGGTAAACTTCTGCACAGATATAGAAGAATGCGTACTACTGTGACTTAAGTTACTTTGGTTCCTGATGACGGACAAAGAGATCTTTAAACGTCTACATTTGCTCACACTTTCACAGAAGCAACTATAATAGAGTTCCACTGATTATTATGAAAAACCAAGCCAAAACAAAACAAAACAGTCACAGTACGGGCCCAGGTTTATTAAAATCCCCTTTTGATTAGGAGGTGAGGTCTCTGCAGGTGTCGGGTACTGATGGTGTGAGGCGTATGTTGTGTCCACAGACCCGCTCTGGGCAGCTTTTGGTAAACAGTGCTCATCTCTCCTCTGCAGAATCCCAACAGCTTTTCTATTTGCTTTTCTATCTTTCATCATGAGTCACTACACAGCAATTCTTCAGCAGTCTTCATTGTTGCGATGTCCTTTCAGCAAACATTTCAGGCGGAAGAGTGCTAGAAGGAGATTTTAAGGTAAATATATAAAGAAAGCAAGCCTCCATTGGAAAAATACTTATTTCAAGTTTCAGTTTTTGATTATACTGAAAAAAAAAATGCTGCGTGCACCCAAAGCAACAGCTCATTCACAGTTCACTTACATCTCAAACATGATTTTCATTTAAAGTTATTTCAAAAAAGTCCTTGACATAAACCATACTTATAATACAGTTAATTACTTTTCTTTCATGGTGGAAGAATAGAATAAAAATAGAATAGAATGGGGGGGGGGCATGGCTGGGGTGGTAGAGCAGGTCGCCTGGTAACTGAAGGGTTGGTGGTTCGATTCCTGCTCTCTCCTCATCATGTACCATTGTGTCGTTGGGCAAGACACTTCCCCCACTTTGCCTCCACTGCGATGAACTGGTGACTTGTCCAGCCCCCCCCCCGTCCCAAAAACAATCTAAAATCAATCAGTTTATCTATGTATCTATGGTGATGAAAATGAACACCACTGTACCTTTGACCAAAGAATCAAAGCAATGAGATGGGCTGAGAACCATTGGGAAACGACAGTAAGAGTCAAACAAAGTAACAAAGTAATAGAGCTCTTATTGTTGTTTTCTCCACTAGACTCAGCTCTAAATGACCAGAATGGAGTTTGATGCTGAAATCACAGCATTTGTCCATGAGGATTATGACAGTTTGAAGTTCTTTTGTGATGTTATTATCTTTGTTAAATTGCCAGTTTGTTGATCCGTGGTTTAGATCAAAGCGTTTCACTTCTGACCTTGTTTTTTTTGCATTCCCAGCAGATTCTTAATTCCGCTACTGACAACACAAACCATGCAGAAAATGAAAGTGATTTGTGGTTTTACTGTGGCTGTTGTCTGGCTGAAAACCTAAGTGATGCAAAAAGAGCTATAATGTAAACTATCAGCTCACATGGCACAAGAATATACAGGAAGTCACTTCTATTTTGAGTCACTGAAAACTACATCCCCCATAAATTTTTCATTGAAGAATATTAATACAATTGTGAGTAAGCTTTACAGTTTATTCTGTCACAATCTGTGGTCACAGTGTGTAGATATGTGGGTTGCTTTTAGTTTTACAACATACAGAGAAGATTTTTTTGCCAAAGTGTCTAGTGTTGTTCTCATCATGTTTTTATAAGGACATTACTGTCACCACTGTGAACCAGGGTTTTTATCTCCATCACTGGAAAACTAGAAAAACGGACAAACTACAGTATTGACATAGATGCAACCTGCAGCGTCACCACTAGATGTCATTAAATCTCACACACTGAGTATTCAAAGCCTCCAGGGAGTCTAAAGTCCACCACCTAAAGACACCAAATGTCTGCCTTGATCAGCACCACCTGAAACCTGAATAAACTCAAACACGCCAGACAGTCAAGCGTCACTCAACCACCCTCTACCGGAAACGGAAGTCCCAAGTTGCACAACAAAATATACTTGCAACGCCACAGTCTCCGCGCCTTGTCTCTGTAACTGCGGCAACCGCAGTGGGAAGGTCTATGTTGCAGAGAATGGAGGACTCTCCGTGTACTCGTCATTACTGTAAAAACTCCACTTCAAGCGCAATTTGATTTCAGACAGTGGCTCACTTTAGCCATTTGCTAACTCGTCGGTTACCACAGTGACAGCAACAATAAGTTTTAACAAAGATGCAAAAAGGGTTGTGACTGTCCGCGACAAGACCATTGTAAAGATGGACCTTGCTTTAGCTTTGTGGATTAATGAGTGCAGGAAGAAGAACATTATGCTGATACCAACATTATCACGTGAGTCACAATATGTCCAATATCCTATTGACTATTACAATGATTGTTTTACAGTATTTCTAAAAACTATCATAGTTATTAGTAAGAAAACTTTATATTTTTCTTTTTTTCAAAATGCTTGGGCCTGAAAACAGGTTTTGATCTTTGGTTTCATTTTATAGTAGAGTATTCTATAATAATTGTAAAAAATAAAGCTGACTACTTCAAAGATTTCACCTATCACAGGTTCTATTTGGAACGTAATGAGGGTTCGCTGTATTTGTTCATTCTAGTTACTAGTTAATGTTGGCATGTTTTTGATAAACAGAAACACATATTACCTTCACCGCTGCATTTAGCCTGAGTTTAATTAAAATAATCAGTGACTAAAGCCTTAACTGATCTTTAGTCCTGTGTCTTAAGCCAATGCTCAGACTTGACGACACACATCGCATGACACACTACAGTATCGGCAAGTATTGCTGAAATGAAATCCCAGTGATTCCCATGAAGCTCCGAAGTCTCTTCAATCAATGATGCTTAATAGTTTCGTGTGAATCGTAGACGTGACGCCATTAGTTGTTTTTTTTTTTTTTCACAGTGATCAAAGCTGCAGGGGAGGGTGTTGTTTCCTCTCGTGGAGGTAATGCTTCCTGTGATGACCCTGATTGAAATGTGCTCGGAGTGAGAGCTCAACATGTGCCGGTGGTATTACCAACCCTGTCACTCCATTACACAGTGACAGAATCTTATTACACAGCTCTCCCTGGCATCCTAATTGGGTTTTTCCCCCACCAAGTCTTTCTCCGAGCCCTGAATTACAATCCCATGACTGTGAATATAAAATCACTCAGTGCACATTAGCAGATGATGCACCTCAGGAGCGAACTCGACTGCTTTGAATGAGTAATTGTCTTCACAGGGATTTCCTGGGCTTTAAATGGAAAGATGCTGAATTGTTTAAGACTTAGGCAAGACTTAGTGAAGCAGACAGAATCATTTATGGTCTCAGTTGAACTGCTACACGACTAGAAATTTATGAGAATTTTTTTCCTGCTGTGAAATGTCTGGTTGTCCAATAAATATTTGATGTATTACTTAATAAGTGAAAGGCACTGCTTTAGGAACACATTCCTGCACTAATGTGTCTGTCATCAGGGGGAATCACAAAAAAAAAAAAACGTGATGGGCTTCAGTGTCGCCAAGATCATAGATTGAATGATCATTTTTAATCGCTAACAGTTTACTTGCAATTTTTTTTTGCAGAAAAAAAGGCAAAAATCAGGCTGTTTGTTCAATTTCGTTTTGAAGTTCAACGCCATCACAAGGCCTTGACTGTGGTGAGACTTTCAGGCGCTGACGCAGCCACCACTTTCCAGTTTTAATATGTGAAAAAAAAAAATCTCTTCATCATTTGATGACCTGAAACAAGTCAAACTAAAAGCTTTCATCTTTCAAAAAGACCCGGCGTTGCTCATGAACTTTTGCAACCTTCATAGCACTAATTCATTTTTTTCTCTCCTTTTGGATCACCTACGTAACACATTCAGTAAATACGATGTGGGATAATTGCGTAATCTTCAAAGAGAGTCTCCAGAATGGAGACTTTCACATGTCCCAGAAAATTTACATATTTTTAGATAATTTGCATATTTTCCAGGACACAAAACTGTCTCAGCTCGTCTGCTTGATTTCCATCATTTCTGGAACCTTTGGGATGGAAATGTTTTGTCAAGAATGTGACATATTTGATCAGATAATGATTGCCTTTTTGTTTTTGTTTTTGTTTTTTTTATGACTTGAATAGCTGAAGGTATGACATGCTTTAACATCAAAAGAACAACAGGTTTTTGACAAGCACACACTCAACATCAATCGACGGGGAACAACGACACAGATTCTAGAAATATTACAAGAGACTCACCTGCTTGGGTCTTTAACTCTTAATTCTGGCTCCTAGTGACTGTGTGTGTCTTACAGTCTGTGTGTGTGTCTGTGTGTGTGTCTTACAGTTTGTGTATGTGTCTTACAGTCTCTCTGTCTTACAGTCTCTCCGACCATCCGTCTGTCTGTCTGTCCCGGGAGCAGATTGCTATCAAATCAAATTAGCGTCCTTTGTCCGGTCAGTGTTTGTGAGCTTCGTTCCGGTGTATGATGCCAAACAAAATTGCCCACAACATAATTTACTACACGAGTCAATCAGATGAGCATCTATAGCACTGTTAAATAAGAAGCCTGCTACAATTAATAGGCACAGAGCCCTTTTCTTTTGTTCAACCCCACCTAAGGGCTTGGCTTTTAAATTACTCATGTTTTTTTATCATTAATGTTTAGATCTGATGCCCCGATGCTGTAGACACGCGGGTTCCTCTCCTGCGTACACCGCTGTTGCTCATCTCAGCTGTAGACATCAACTGGTCCTTGATCCCACGTTGGATTGAGGTCTGGGGTCCGTGAAAGTAGCAAAACCAGCTACTACTTCACGAAAACTTCAAAAATGACACATATCCATGTTGTACAGGAGTCCAATTAACACGACCACAAGAGTCAGGCAGAAAAAAAAAATTAAGAAGCTGCTGTTATAGGCTGCCAACTATGGCACCATGTTGATGAAAAACATAGCGCTGTATTGTCCAAAACAAATTCCCTGTATAATTTATCCTGATCCTCAGCTGCAGACGCACACACACGCACACACACACACGCACACACACACACACACACACACACACACACACACACACACACACACACACA
>JAPTHA010000012.1:10945968-10964398 GCA_029814585.1 Gymnapogon annona | reverse complement strand
ACACACACACACACACACACACACACACACACACACACACACACACACACACACACACACACACACACACACGCAATTATACACTTAGGTCAGGAAACAGAACGTGTACATGTACAAGACATTAAAGCTGGAAGGTGAAGCAATAACAGCAATTAATACCTCATAGTTTATAGTATACCATGAGGATGTACTTCAGTGGATTGTGTCCTGTTCATTTCATTACTGCTGCAGATGGTTTTGTCTTCAGGCTTTATTTTGTGTACATTCTCAACTAAAGCGTCGTCAAAATGATTGTACGGTTTGTTATTTGTGCTGTTTGGTTTTGTTTTGGCTGTTGCCTCTGGCCTTGTTAGTGTGGGTGGGGGGCGTGGCCTGGGGGTGAATAATTGTGAGTGCTTTATGGTGTAATGTAATGTTGTCTAATGAAGAATAAAAAACAAAATATTAAATAAAAAAAGTTAGTTCTGTTCTGATCATAAATAAGAGTGAATTATTGTCTTTTCTCTTGTGGAAAGAACTCTTTAAATGAAATGAATGTTGTAAATAAGACCTAAATCCCGAAATAAGAGACTTGAGGTGTATTTAAGTCCTGTGACCACATAACACACACATAAATCGCACCAAACAGCTTCGCTTTATCAACTTTTTAAGTGTTTAAGCTAAAAAATAATAATATCATCGTGATAATCGACAGTGATCTGAAAAGATATAGTATGAAATGCTTTACCGTAACATTTTTTTGTCATATCAAGTGAACAGCTCAAAATAAAACCATAACACATATAATATTCTGTGGGCAATAACTCTACCTTAAAGGCAATGCTGGCGTCCTTCTCCCAGTACGGGAAGATGTTGGTGAAGGTGAAGGGCTCGCATCCTGCTTGGACCAGATAGGCCTGAGGAGGGCGCCGCTGATTCTTCTCTGTAATCACAGCACCGGCAACTTCACTAAATACACGTCAAAGCCAAAAGACCTACAGGCATCAGCACCGACCCACTGCTCTACCGCTGGAATGTGCCAGTTAATAACGTTCAAACCACCTAAAGTAAACTCTACACCTGGGGTTATCAGTCCTGGTCCAATCAGTGATCAGCTCATCACTGAACTCTGCAGAAGGTTCATAAAGAGGGAAACATCTCAAACATGCAGGACACCGGCCCTCCATGACCAGGACTGTCTACCCCTGCCCTGCACAGTAGATACTGTACGTACAGACGCTTCCACTGTTCAACTCCTAGTCATAGCGGCGGTCCGTGACCTCTGACCTTTGCAGTATTGCAGCACCGTCTCCATGGCACACTTCCTCTCGTTATCCCAGCGCATCTTGGCCGATCCCGTGCACTGGGCATCTTCGGGCTGCCAGCCCTGCCACAGGTACACCTCCATACGGTTATCCAGCAGAAACAACGCTGACGGGACACACACACACACACACACACACACACAACAAAACACAATGCACAAACATCCATACAGAGGTAGAAAACACACGCACACAAAGGCAAAATGTACAAACTCTGTCCACTTTTAACCATCTAATGATTATTGTGACTAGTTGGAAAAAACAGGAAATGACATCCACCACACTTCACCCCGGAGCCGTATCCATGGAGACATGAGCAGTACCTGGCTGCTGTGCAGAGTAGAGGTTCTCCTGCAGGAAAGGCATGGCCATGACCCCTTCGGCCGCCCTGGCGGGATACAGCTGCTCCTCCCATTCAAACACCCCGGAGCTGGCACTCAGCTGGAACAGCCGTGGCGTGTAGTTGTACTTTCCCGGATCTGAAGTGAACACACAAACACGTCAGAGGAAATCAGCGAAATGCCCCGAAGACAGGCTGCCGCATGTGATCCAACTCTTGATGTTCGTCTGTTTGCAGCGGTTGAGGTTTGTGATTGCTTTAAAAGTGAGTGTGTACCTTTCAGCATGCAGTCATAAGGCTTCTTATCCTGCGCGCCCAGAGCCTTGAGGAACTCTGCAGGCTCGTTTCCTTCCTCCACCTCCTCAGCTTTGACACGGCTCAGGCCAACCTCTGATGGACACCTGGCACACACCCACACACCAGTGAGTCCAGAGCCGCAGCAATACGGCCCCGCCATTAGACATCGTTAACCCACGCCTGTGCCTCACCGCTGGCTTAACTTGTCCACTGCCCGTTTGGCCACCTGTCTGGCGCTGGCGTGTGCTTTGCAGCCGTGCCACACATACAGACGGCCCGTCTGCGAATTGAGCAGCACCAGGCTGGCTCTGGACCGCAGGCTGGCGTGCTGGCAGTCCACCTCCACCAACGAGGCCTCGGGCTCCACCTCACCGCGGACACTGAACAATCTCCAACCTGAACGCACACACAGCGTGTATAACATAATAAATAACAAATAAATCATTTCCATTTGTTTGTGTCTGTCGGATGCAGACACACCTTTACAAACAAAACAGGACTTTCCACAAATGCTTCATGATAGTCGAGTTGTGTTTAATTTCAAGCATGTCTGAAGCTTTTTCCCCACCAGTGTGTACAACATGAAATCTGTTCAGTCGCCTTTATGCACACCCATTCGTACTTGAAATCAATTTACAGCCCGCTTCTATTTCCATTTAGTGGATGCAGAGAATATTGCATATTTAAATAAACGTTTACAGTGATAATCAAATGTCTTGAGGATATTTAATAGTTGCCTATGGTTCAGTTTAAATTAGTCTTGCAGAATTATGTACAGCATATTATAAAATTAAATGTGTAATTTCTATTACAATCAAGCCTGTCAGGGTTCGTTACTTACAAGTCTCCATGTATTAAGTCAATTTACTTGTATTTGATTTGTTTAAATGAATAAACTGATTTGACATATTTTGTTGTTACTCCATCATGATGAATCTGTTCATTACAGAATACCTCACTGTGTGTATTTTCTACCTGTGCTGCTAGCGCCGTCTCTGCTGCCCTTGTGGATGATCAAACCCCCCTGGAAGAGCTGGAGGAAGCAGGGGGGCTCTTTCCCCTGACTCACCAACATCTAGACGACACAAGCACACCGTACGTTACACAAAAACACTAGTGTGGACACCAGATATAATGAATCTGTGTCAAGTAAAAGCAGGAGGTTATAGTTCTACGCCTTCGTGCGGAAACAGAGGAGTAAGCGGTGCTCACTTGCGCCCCCCGGTGGCTGCCTAACTCCACCGTCATCAAAGCTGAGGTTCCTTTCTCGCTGACGCTGGAGAGTCGGCCCTGCCAGAAAAAACACGCTGTCCTTTCCCTTCCAGGGGTGCCAGCACTCAGCTCGCCAGGCTTCTGTCTCTTCCCCACTGACAGAACAGAGCCACGATAAACTTTCAACACATCAACACCTTCTTGGTTTTTAGTCAACGGTGGCGTTAGCTATTAATTAGCTGTCTTGCCTGATTTTGGGCTGTTTCTTTGATTTGATATTGGGTTCAGACTCACCCAGTGTAGTGATGGAGTACTTCCAGCGGATGATGTAGGCATCGCCGTCGTGCAGCTGGCCCAGGCTGTCTTCATGTAGCTCCTCCTCACTGTGCTCTTTGATGTGCCAGGTGTCTACGGCGACCGTGGCCAACTCCGCCTGCCTCCCATCCTCCGTCCTCACCAGGCCGTGACCCCGCTGGACATCCACCCCCTCCAGGATGGTCTTCACAGGATCCGGCTCGTTGTCCAGCAGTGCCCTGGCATCGCACGGCTGGAGCTCCAGGTCAAATGTGGGCCGGACATTAGAGTGGACCGGACTCTGATGGCACGGACAGAGACAACAATTGACTTTAAAAATTCCGTGTGTCAGTTGATATAGGTTTCAGTCTCGTGTCTCTTTTTTCTGCTTTACTTATGAAGTGAAGACCATTTTCTGTTTATTTCCCCCAGAAAAACCTCTGTTTCCTTTACTGCAGGTTATTCAGTATGGACACATTTGTTCCATTTCTGCTGACAGTAGCTCCTCTTATCCCCAGATGCAACACATCTATATTTATGAGGGTCCAGTCGAATACAGTTCTGTTCTGCAGCTTTGAATCCCTTGCGTTATTATTTCACTTGGCTACATGCAGTTTCAACACTGAAACAGAAGGGTTCTTGATTAGATTGATAAATATTCCATAGTGGTCTCAGACAAATGTAGGAGTTTCAGAAATTTCCAAATGGTGGGATCAATAAAGTTCGATCTATCTTGAGTTTACTGTTGTTTTCAGTAGTCTGTTCTCTCAGTACATTACTTTGATGCATTTTAATACATACGTTTATAGTTATATCTATTCATCTATCTATATAAAAAGATATTGCAGACAGGTGATTTCAAAGACCTAAAGCTCAGTAAAATGATTTAAACTAATTCATCAAAATGATTAAAACATTCATCATCCAACCCGCTGAATCCTTTGCAGGGTTGCTGGAGCCTATCCCAGCCACATAGGGCGAAGGCGGGGGGGGGACGACGACCCTGGACAAGTCCCAGTACATCACAGGGTCATCATGGGCAAGGTGGGTGAAGTGTTTTGCCCAAGGACACAACGGCTCATGATCAGGAGAGAGCGGGAATCGAACCCGTCTGTTAACCCTTTGGTTAACAGACGACCTGCTCTCCCTGAGCCACGGCTTCATCCTAAACAATCAACGACATTACAAAGACAAACAGCGCAACCCACAATAGAACGATCACTCCTCTCATTTACCTTGACTTCCTCGGCCTGGGCTGCCTCCTCCTTCTTCCTCTCGGCCCAGTCCAGGAACTTCTCTCTGAACAGAGCTGTCTCATTGTGCTCTGACAAGCGTCCGAAAAGGGTCCAACCTGGACGTCCCTCCCCTTTCCTGGAGATCACATTCACATAACAAAACACTCAAAAACAAAATCGGTCTCCTTTGTAGGTCATTGTGTGAGCTGTAATGACAAAGTAAATCCACTAGGGGTTAGAATAGCACAACCAATAGTGAATATACTGATATGAATCAGATAACATGCAGCTATCTGAAAGCAGTAAATATACTGTATATAGAGCAGCGCTACGTATTTCACCGTACAATTTTGTGTTGTACTCACTGTGGTACATCCTCATTAGTGCAGGAGGCGTCCAAAGGGTTCACTCTACAGTTGCTGTAATCGTAGCTGCCACTGTACAGTTGTTTGCCTAATTTGACAGCCACTTTTCTGTCACCTAAGGGCACGTCTTTCCCGTGCCACACATACACTTCACCACCAAAATCAAACACCAAGACCTGTTGGTGATGAGAGACAGAAAACGCGAAACATAACATCTAATGAGTCAATTATCTCCAGGTTTCATGAGCATTTGTGAACATTTTGCAGTTCCCTAACTTTTCCAGCTGTGAGAAAGGATCAGATTTGTTTTCTGTACTTGTCAGGAAGATATCAGAGCTCATGTACCTCTTTAGAGTTGAGCAAGGAGACACTGGGAATGGACGCCCAGGCATCTTCATGAGGCACCAACTTGTCTCCCTGGAGTCTGTAGATGCCATTAGAGTCCACTACCCCACTCTCGTACAGCTCGTCCTCCTCCGGTTCCCCAGCACCTATGACACATACACACACAGGGCATATTATGTAAATGAAAGGTAGGGCAGGCTGTGTCTCAGACCTCACATGGTAAGCCAGTCTTGTCTACCTCTGTATTTGGTCTTTCCTCCCAGCAGGCTCCAGAACTCTTTGGCCCATCTGCTCTCTGTGTTGATGCCCTCCTCCAGCACAGTCACCTGGGTGGCTTTACACCCCAGGTCTCGCTTAGCCTGGACAAACGATGCCATCTCTGATGCCTGGCCACACACAGCATAAGAAATAAATGATAAATAAATCACGATTCATTCAAAGTCAGAGCTAAACACCAAGTTCTTTGCGTAATAGTTTATCTTCTCATGGTCATCAGATATGACCCATGTGCATGTGCACCGTAGTTACCATGGAAAAACCGTCAACTTCTACAACATTGATTTATCAGTAAAACCCATGGAGTTGAATCAATCACAGTGGAAGGACACACTGGGATATTCTGTTTTTAATATTATGTTTGAGATTTAGTGATGAGTGAATCAAATATAGGAAAATATATTATTTACACTGAAAAATGCAAAAATACTGATGATAATATTGCAATAAATGGTGAAAAAACAATTAAGAAAGGTCAGACTCATTTGGGGACTGCAAGTAGCACTGGTTCATCCGAGGTTAATTTGATACGTGAGGTTTCGTACCTTTGCTTTCTCTATGACATTGGCAAACTCGCCGCTCCACATGAAGCAGTGCTTTGGAGTTATGAGAAGGAAGCAGTCACCACTGTTCAGCGAGTGGGCTTTTGGCTCCATGAGGCGCACCTGAACGTGCCTCCGACCTGCAGGGAACACAAACACAGTTCTGGGATCAGCACAGCATTGACTATGCCTGAATATGGCCAAAGTTAACTCACAAACTCCAATGATTCTGACCTTTAATGCGAATAAGCATGAGTTTGTGGAAAGGCAGTGCACTGTTGTTGGTCACAACCTCGGTGGATTTCACACTGCGTAGGCTGACCTTGCGGAAGTTCTCCTTGCTTGCGAGGCCAGCTAGCGCCACATCAGCTAGGTTGGAGTGTTTTGCCACTGGGAGGAAAAGAAAGCAAGTTAATCAATAATAAGCAACAACACAGTTTGATGGTGGCTTCGGGGGTAGAGCAGGTCATCCACATGCTAGGAGGAGATTTGATCCCTGGCTCTTGTGCACAAACCTAATTGTCCCACAACAGTGCTGTTACCTGCAGAGACTCGACCACTGGTGTGTTAATGTGTCTGTGTGCATGAATGTGTAAACCACACACTGTAAAGCTCCGTGGTTCCGTCAAAGTAGAAGAGGACTGTATAAATCTCTAAGCCCATTAGTTTCACTAGCAGTCATGAATGTTTATCGAACGGATCTGTTATCAACAAACAAATACAATAATCAGCGCCACAGCAGAGATGTGACTATTATCATTCGCATCTATGGGTATCCACTTCCTCTTGCACAAGCTGTATAAAGGTCACTAAGGCAGACTAGTCTGAGATACTTATGAGAGAGATTATTTAGAAAGTACAGTAGACAATAGAAAATTAAACCACATTATCCTTTAAGATGAGTCACTATACAGAGGATTTTGGACGAGGGCTAAACGTTAATGCAGTTTAGTGATTTAAGTCTCTTAGGTGTCGCTACGGTAGCGGCATCACAGTCTGTAGGTTTAACTGGTCGTACTTCTCTCTACTTGGATCCTCTTGGTCTCCACTGTGGCTACGTTAAGCCTCTGCTCAGTGTACACTTGGCGGATGTCATTGCGAGCTGCCAGCGCCCGTAGGGGGTTCCTGGAGCCCTGGTTTCTTCTGTTTGGACGCACTGCACGCTTGTGTTCTGCCACAGATGAGGTGAGTCTGAAATATATCCACACAGAGCGGCCGTGTTTAACATTTACCAACTGAGGAACTGCACGTTGATATTTTAATACACACACAAGACTAAGAAATAAAATAAACAGAAAAAAAATGTTTCTTTAAAAAAAAAAAATAATAATAATTCTTATTGTCATTAACCCACTTGGGTGTGTCGTCCTGGATCTGGCTGAGGTCTTCCTCTGTCAAGCAGACACTGGAATCCAGGAGCGTTGACGGAGACACAGGTTTGTAGAAGCGGCCGAATGTCTCGTCGTCATCGAGGGTCATCACTTCTTTTTCTGTCTCAGCCGTCACTTCAATGGTGGACGTTTTGTTTTTGCTCACGCCTGAACCAGGAAGCACAAACAACACGACAGGAATTATTACAAGCACTGTTATTCACTCTGGTCCATATTAAACACAGATGTATATCTAGGGGGTTCCATAAACACCACCAATAGGTAGACTGTACCTTTACTGTGGAGCTTGTCGAGGAAAGATTCAAGCTTGTCCAGCCGTTTATCTCCTTCCACTTTGACATCAGTTCTACTGGAAATTTCTATGAAAAAGAAAGAATCAGTTGTACTTATTAGTGGATGGACGTACTCGGAGAGCTCAATAAAACTAAGTGCATAAATAAACCTTTGCTTGACGTTTAACCCTAACCATGACATATTTCCACCCTGCATTTCATTGATATGTATCCACCTCCATCTTACTGAAAAGATTACATTTCATTTTCCACATCACTGTTTATTTTTGCACCTTACTATATCACCCTGTTTGTCCAGATCTTCTACAGTTCTTTTTTACACTTCTGATATATTATGTACTGTATAGTCTTTGCTCTAGTATTCTATTTTTATTGTTTGTCATGCCGCTGCGGAGCTATAATTTCCCAGTTTGGGATCAATAGTCTGTCTGGAAGACTGTATACCTTCATGTGGCTTCACAGGAGTTGCATTTGATTTCTTCAGAGTGATGAGAGGTGACTCTTCTCTTCCTGTATCGGTCACCAGACCTAGTGAATAACAATGAGAATCATCTTTAAAAAAGGAAACAACAACAACAAAAATACTCATGTTTAACCGTCATTTGTTTTCATTAATAATTCATTCCTAGAATGTGAAGTTACTGTACTTTCCCTAGATCAACTTGACAATGAATGGAAAAGACTGAGAAGAAGGGTTTGACATTTTCACTTTTAAGTTACAGAAATATTTCTGGTCAGTGGTCATGGTTTTTCTTCATGCTACAGTTATGGCATTTACTTGATGTGTTATTCATTTAATTGTTCAATTTTGGATCCAAATGTACACAGAATGGTTAAAGGTGCTTTTAACATGGTTTAAAAAAATTTAAAGGCTGTAAATTAACCTCAACAAGAGAATACAAAAAATTAAGCTGAAGCAACAAAATGAAAGAATTAAATAAAAGTATTCATGTGTACCTACTACAGAAACCATTTATACACAACCATTTGAAGAATTAAAAACCATTCAGGTCCAAACTTCATCTTCATCTCAGTATTGTGTACATTAATTAAAGCTAATCAGTCATATAATAAACAAAAGAGACAAAATTTTGTATGAATGTAAGTGCTATATTGTCTCATAAAAAAATGTAACTAAAATATATAGGAAAAAAAAACCTTATAACAGAACCATCTTTAAGACTTGACTATTGAAACAGTAAATCGTCTGTTTTCTGTTTGCCGTGTCACTATACCAGTGTAAAACACATAGGGTCATCTTTCAAATGTAACCTTTGACCTCCTCACTTGTCACATGTGGCCTCAGATGATTCCCATTTCTTCAAGTGGACCATGGTGGTCCTAAATGTGCGTGACCTACTGTGGGCTGACGTGGGTTGGCGGATGACTGACCTCTCTTGGCCATGCGTCCCGCTACAGTGAACTGGACCGAGTCGTTGGCCGCCCCTTTGCCTTTGCTCTTCCACTGCTCCTCCTTTTCCTTGAGGACCTTCATCCTGTCTGCCAGTGACATCTTGGGCTCCACATCCACATTGGACTTCTGTTGGAACATTTAATGAAATACAACTTTAGATCATTCATATGGGCAGAAAGAAGAAAATGTGTGTGAGTGCTGAAAGGTTGCATGAGGATAAGAGACTAATAATGTAGGAACACAATGAACCAAAAGAGCACATGCTGAAATTAATTTATCACAGAATCATCGCCTCGTGATTATTTCTGGAACGGTGTACCAGGCGTACTGTTACTACCAAGAACAACTTTTTACACAAATGTTTTCCCTTCAAAACCTACTCTTAGTACTAAAATATATGAGCGCTGCAGAGTCTGACAGAAAATCACTAAAAACCTATTATATTCAGAGAACATCCATCAGCTGTAATTTAGCAGAGCTTTCTTTATTTGATTTACTCTTGCTGCCATTTTAGCACCTGAATTCTACCATAAAAATGAATTAGTGGGGGCCTACTTGGCCTCATGGTCCCAATGGACGCTGAAAGCTGGGTTACAATAATGGATAGTATTCCACTTCTAAATATTTGAAACCCTTTATGGCCCTGGCTGTGTTTTCACTGGCCGCCATCGCTTATTCCTTCATTAATAATGAGCGATTCATTGCAGGTAATGAACCATGAGGTGACTTCCTAAACACACATCATTCTGTGAAGGCATATAGGCAGACAAAAAAGTGAGAATCGTGGAGAAGTGGGAGGCTGTGAACTCTGGATTGTATCTGCATGGATTTCTGTACTTCTTTTGTCCATTCTGTCCACGCTGGATAATAGGGTGTCCATTTGAATGTGCAAGGTCAACACCAGGTCAGGACTTATTGCATGAATTGAAAGATAATGACAATAAAAGGTCTAATCTAATCTGTAATCTAATCCAATAATGACAAACAGATGACTTTAAATCGCATTTAAAATGACACATTACAGGTATGGATGTTATTTGGTGTTTTTTTGTGGATGAATGACGGACTGAATGATCTGCTGACAATCATTTTGTAACTTGAAGCATCAGCGTCACAGTACGACTAAAGTATTTACAGATGGAGGCAGCTTTAAAGAGAACAAGATGTTCAAGTGTCAACTGCACACAGACTGTCCGTGGCATCATGGTGGGAAGAGTCTCCTTCCTAAATATTCTCATTGTTTTTTTAAATTTCTATGCTAACTGGTCCTCAAGTTTTTAAATGAACATCCTACAGGCTCTCGGTCTGGAAGGTCAAAAGTTTAAGCATTAAAACAGTTCCTTCGTCACACAATAAATTAAATATCCCTAGGAAAGACTGTGCATGCTCACTTGTATGTTGTAATCTGGTTGTAAAAAAGCTGAGGAGAAAGGAGGTCTAGAGCAACCTGTGTTATTGGTCTCAACAGGCCTGGATTTTAGACTGGAAAAATGTAGTTTGCCAAACACTCTTCTGCTCAAATGCACCACAACAGTGACCTCCCACTCAGCGTTCTTCTCTACCACACACAGACAAACAAACTTGGCAACGGTGCTAACAGACTTTTTTGTTTTCTAAACTCAAATACATTGCAGCGGTGCGCTCAAATATTAGCCCGACACAGGACAAAAGAAATACATTAAATCACTACGACACACACAAACAGCACGCAAGGACTTGAAAGAGAACTCTTGCTGATTTCATAACACGGACGGAATGTCATTTATTATCTGACACACAGAGATGTTTCTGCACAAAACATGCTCAGCCCTTGTGGCGAGAAGCCTTCTCTGGAGTCAATCAGCGAGGGGAAATACCTTGGCCTGACAGGACCCCAGAGAGAGAGGAGAGGAAGAAAGGGCCTGGGCCTCAAACACCCACAGGAAACCATTTTTCTCAGCGCTGCCTTGGTGTACAGTACACTACTGGCAACACCTCAGCCAGACCAATGAAGAACTATCTGCTGTGAAGCGAGGGCCAGCCAACCACATTCATATAGCAAGAGCAAGCGTGTTGACAGCGCTGATTTCTCACTAGGAATCCTGACAGAAGGCGAGACTGTCCAGAGCACAAACAAATGAAGGCAAATAAATGAAGCAAGTGTTATAAATAGTTTTGGTTAAGCACTGCTGATCTGCAGTAGGATAGTCTGCAGAACATTTGGAACACTTTAAACAGATTATTCAACTAATAAGTTGTCAAACTCTCCCCTATGTCACTTGAATCTGTTGCGCATCACTGATTTTCTCAGCACTTATTGCATGAATGATGACAAAAATTCTTGATTTTTTAATGGCTTAAAATATTCTAAATCTTGGACTACTGTTGACTGAGGGCAATTCTGCATGCACTGCATGCTTTGCATTCGTAGTAGAGGCCCTATGCCTTTGTAATTTGGAAATGTGACTACTACTTTGTCACCAAAAATGTTTATTTCGTGTCTTAACTGATCTCTGTGTTTGTTATTGTTGTGCCTCTCAGTCCAAGCCCTGCTTGAATGTACACAAACACTGGGGCTGAGGTGTGTCTGGATGAGCTGCACACTGTCACAGAGGAGGAATAGCTACATGATCCAACCACAAGACAAACAGACAAGAAGCTTGGTGAGTTGCAGTGATAGGAAAATAAATATATTATACGTAAAGAAGTAAGAAGAACCACAAGTAAGTAAAACGTCAATCGCGTAGCATATTCTCATGCATCAGATTGTGTTAAATGGTAGTAGGTTACGTCAGATCTCGTTGGAGTGTGCTGCATCACAACTGACTTTAACACGATGGTCATGGTGCTCAACAACAGCGATGCAAATGCACTTCACACACACTCACCTGGAGGGACGGGGAAAGGCTGACAGGCGCATGTCAGAGTCAAAGAAAGGGCTAGAGTCGCTGGTTGAGGAGAGAGGAAACTGGAAAGGTAAAAGCGGGGCGGTGGGTAAGGAAGGAGGAAACAGGAAAGGCAAATTAACAGAGGAGGAAGAGCAGAGCAGGGCAACGTCCACATTAAACTGGAACAGCTGGTGGAGGGAGTGGGTATCAGCGTGGGAGAAGACAAGGGTCGAGAAAGGAAGAGGAAATCGATTGTTTATGAGGACATGATGAGAAAGCAAAACGCGCGAGCATAATTACTGTTGTAATTTATGAAGCTACCAGCTTTACATGGAATAATTAAACATCTAATGGATTTTTTTTCTGTTTGTAGACATAGAAAAAAAAATTATCACTACATTTAACTCCTTACGACGCATTAAGTTTTCGACAATTGATTCCATTAGCATCTGTTTAATACTCCTGAAGAATAATCCAGCACAGTGTGTGGCTTTTACCACTCACTTTTAGACTATTATCTCTAATGCATTTGCTGGGAATCAACACACATGAGACTGTATTTTAACACAGTAATTAGTCTTAATGAACTTAATTTTCTGGGGGCAGAAGCAGAGCGAGGGTTTTTGAGTTTTGCAGAGTGATCACTATTGAGTCATAACTGGAACAGAAAACCCTGATATTTTGCAGATCCTCCAGGATTTAAGAGCAAACTACATTTTAATGCCTGTGTTATTACAGTGCTGTGTATTTCGTTACTTCGCCGATTTAAATAGAGTTAATCATCGGCTTGTGACACGACACTAACAACCAGTGTAATGTGTGATTAACTGGAATTATTTTAGACATCACAAACCCTCTTTCAATTAAATTTGCAGCACGGCTTTGCTTTACAACACAACAGTGGTGTGGAGAACAGCTTAGAAAAGCGTAACAGGAAACATCTGGAGTTGGATGGAGCTGACCATGATGTGTATCATGTGTGTTACACTCCCTGGCCTCCCGTTGCTCTGGCTTGGCTGTGTGTAAGATAAAATGGCAAATCCAAATATGAAAAACCAAACAGCCTCCATGGCAATGACAAATGGAAATGTAACCGGAATAGTCACATACAAGTAAATGGCCCAAATCTAATGCAGAGAGGGCACCGGGGCCAATCATTTAGCCCAATGCGCCCTCATTGCTCTTTTATTTCATGTGAGTGATGCTCTACAGTAGCATCCGCAGCCCACAGCAGGTTCCAGACCTATTCTCCATCAGTAACCTCAGGGGGAATTAACGGAAGAAATCTGCAGACATCATGAACACAAGTTGAGACCTCGTTCATGCGTGTCCAGTGTCAAGGATGCAGTTTTTGTGTCATTATTGGACCTATAGTAAATCTCTTATAGAGCATGGGTTGATTAATCGTAAGGTTGGGAGGCCACATGAACTTAAAATGACATCAGTCTCCAGTATTTGGTCAAATCTTGGGCTCAGTGCTCCAACTAGATGTTTCATTTCCCCAGACCAAAGAGCGGAGTGTAAGATTAGCTCATATTTGGATGAAGGATGAGTCCAAAAGCAGAAATCTGCCAAGAGATGGGCCATATAAATAAACATGACATCACCTCGGTCCTTGTGTCTAGTTTGCCGTTGAGAGGCCGTGTAAAGGGTCTTTAAAAACTACAGTCAAGTGTCCATTTAACTGTGAACCATTAACTCCTATGTCTTAAAGTGGGGTTGCTTTTCACTCGAGTGCTCGGCAAGGGTGGTCTTGTTTATTAATCACAAGAGCATGCAAAGACTTGCATGGCCGGAGTGGTTTATTTCACAAAGGCTCAGCTTTAACATGTGTCAGTTAAAAACCACAGTCCTGACCTTGTGCACTGACCTGGATATTTACGTTGAGAATGCAAAACCTTGGTTGTAGAGATTGTCATTCTTTTGTCTTTAAGTGGAAGAAGAGGGCTAAACCCAACAAAGGAGGGAGGCATTAACCTAGAAGGTTCGCAGGTGTTTGGTCATGGTGTAGGGTTGAATTTTCACATGAGGAAAGAGGTGTGTCTGTCTTTGTCTTTGGGAGGCTAGCTAAGCCCCGGAGCTCTGGCTTAGGCATCAGCGCTCCCAGATCTGCACCGCCCCAGAGCCCTGCTAACCTCACACCCTCTTGGCAAAACTCGGTGAAAAAAGCTGACTCAACAGAGGAAGAATGTATCTGCAGCAAAACTGTGCTCTCTCTCTCTACACATTAACTTCACAGGAAGCCTCGATATATGGGGGGATTTTTCTTGTGTTGGCCAGTTTATTCAAAAACAGTTTTTTTTTTTTTTTTGGAAGATTAATAGTTTCTGATGGGAGGTATTCACACACACAGCACTCTCTGATGGAGGTGTGTTGGAGGGATCATTTGTGTAGATCTGTGGGCCTCCATCAAACAGTGTTACGACCTTCTGTTTAAAATTAACTATTTCAGAATAAACTGGGTCTCCACAGGTTTTAAAAAAGTCAGATTTAAGACTTAAAGACTTTTTTAAGGCTATTATGATTGCAATTCAAGACCTGATTCACATCAATACTGGGAAAGAAATTTATACGACATAAGGAAATCAACTCTTATGTATTTACATTCAAAACCTTATTTTGAGCCATTTGTTCTACACATGTTAGAGCGGCCTTCAAAGTTGTTTCACTACAGAGCTACAACTCATTGACCTTACACTTATGTATAATGAAGGGTTAACTGAAGTAATTCCAACTACTCCAAGGGCATTTTTGACACCATGTTGGTCTACAGACCGCACTGGAGCTACGCGTTAACAAAAATAGCTGACAGACTAATCATCTGGCAGGTTTGTGGACAAGGTCAAAATGATCTGCTGAAGATGAAACCAAGTACGGGAGTGTGAAAGAAAGTGACTTAAAACATGATATAGCTGTAGGCGCTGAACAGTTTGGTCAAAGAATTTCAGAAACTGCTGATCTCCTAGGATCATCACACACAATGATGTTGAGGCTGTGCAGAGAATGGTAAAAAAAAGAGAAAATATCCAGTGAAAAGGCCAGAGGAGGTCAGAGGAGAATGTCCAGCTATGATGCAACAGTAAATCAAATAACCACTGGAGACAAGTGTATACGAAGCAGTAACTCTGAACAGTAGGTCAGTCCAGTTGACCTGATTCAATTGCCTCGTGATGCCTTTGACCTGGACCAATGACAATTAACACAAACACTAGATCCGTACCTTTTTCTTCCAGGCATTTTCAGCATCTTGTAGTTGGCTGAAGCGATCAGACAATGAGGTCTGGATCAGCTCAGCGGGCTTAGACTTCTTCAATCTGTCCTTCTTCTCACTTTCTCCACTGGTCAAATCTGCCAGCCTACAGAGAACAACCCGGTTATTGTGGTTGATCACAGCTTCAGTGCAACGTTAATACTGAGTCAAGTGCTGTGCATGTGTGTTCACTGACCTTTTCTTCAATGAGGAGCCAAGGCCTCCTTCCAAACTGCTCTCCAGGTCCTCAACGTCCTCAGAGATGGTCGAGGATTTCTCCAGGCTCTCGTCAGGTGAGGGACTTCGCATCTCCTCAAAACTACCTCTGCTGCCGCCACTGTTGTCTCCCCTCTCTTGTCTGTTGATGCTGAAGCACCCTCCATCCGTGAAATCCTCAGTGAAGGACTCATCCTCTCCGTCATCTTCCCCGTTGACCTCATCCTCTAACTCCTCCTCTTCGTCCATTTCCTCCTCACTGACGGAGTGGCTGAGGGTGACGCTGCTTTGTCGGACCGGCGCACACTCAGACGTCGAGGACTCACTGTGGTCTGATTCAACGCTGGTGGAGCGGCTTTTCTTTAGGATTCCCTTGATGCCTCGAGGTTCTGAGTCTTGGCGCTGCAGTATGGCGGGCTGGCAGGGAGGGGAGGGAGGAGGAGAGGTGCCTGTGTTTCTGCTGAGAGCCTTGTCAGCAAGGAGGCTGGAGGTCTGAGACTAAGAAGGAAAGATCCTTTTGACTAAGAGCCAGTTGAAAACACTTGCAACATAACTGAAATCACAATCCATGCTCCTTGATTATAAAACATAACTCTCACCAAGGTCACGTTTTTCCAGTTCCAAGTTACTTAGTTTCAATATCAGAAGTGAAAGCGCTTTTTTTTATTACTTATCCCAAAGCACAACAGCTGTACAACAACAACAACCCATGAAAACACAAGACAGCTGTCGATCATGTTTATAAGATACACAGTAGTAGAATACAAGGAGATGCTGAAGAAGTGTTTGTTTTAGTTTTTCTTTTGAAAATTCAGCGCAATGTTCATTAGCTACAGTATAGGCAGCTCTTGAAGTTTCCGTGCGATGCTGTTGATGCTCTTCTCATGACTCTCAGATAGAAACTTATCTTAACTTTGAAAACATGCTTCATTTCATGTGGTTTGCTATAAAACCTGTACCAACCTGTGCAATGCAGTTTAAGTGTAAGCCTCTTCCTCTAGTGCAGTGCAACTACACTTCTTTCTCCAAGTCATTTGACATAATCACTTGTGCTCCAGTTCATTAATTATCATTACTTACTCATTTGGTTACTGGTGCCTGATAAGTACAACACAACCCTGAACACGGATGAGACGGAAACTTAATAAGTTCCTCTTTCTCCATCATCAACTACAGATAAAACACTTGTTTTGTTTTTTTTAACAAGACTTTGTAGAAGAATAAATATAAATATTTGCAAAATGAGTGATTCTAAAAAGGCCTAGAAGTGAACAAAATGATCAATGATAGACACAAACTGTCAACAAGTCTGCAATTTAAAAGCAAAAAATACAGTAAATATAACCAGGCAGAGACCAATATAAGCACAACAACTAATTGTCCAATATGTTTCGGGCTTAGATGACACAACAACAGCTGGAACAACAGCAGATGACCTACTGACTGGTCAAAGGTTATTGGGAAGTGCTGATTTAGGAGGGGATGAAGGAAGAGGCAGAGGGTGGGTCCAGCGGAGGGGAAAAGTGCAACACGAACCAGGTGGTCACCCTAAATGAAAAACACCAGTCTGCAAAACATGTGCGGAAACTTTAGGGATACAGGCGTCGTGTAAGGGCTGATGGGAAAGCAGACTTTTCAAGGTATATTTTATGTTCCATGATAGGTGATTTAATAACCTTTCACCATTTCAAAGTGAAGAACCGGGTCAGGTTATGAGCAAATGGAAATGTGGACAGTCTGATTGAATGTGTGTGTACCACTGTACACCCAAACAATGTACTGATTTAAACTGTTCAATACCAGTTGATCCATTAATCCCATCTATACATGTGAATAATTGGCTATAATTGGCTTTTCGTGGTCATCAGACATAACAAATTTGAACATTTAGAGGCTCTATAGTTAATGTGGAAACAGTCTTCTACAACATTGATTCACTGGTAAAACCCATGGAGTTGAATCAATGACTGTGGATGGACACACTGGGTTAATAATTTGATGAAAAAAAAAAAACAGTTTTCTTTCAAATTCTAGTTTTTTTGAAAGGAAAACCCTCAACATCAGCTTGAACTTTTAGGAACATCCACACGATGAGTAAATTAAAAACAATATGTGATTTATGAAAACCATCAAAGAGTTTTTTATCCTCATATTTTATTTGAAGTAAAAACAAAAAACTGACTGGTTTTTCCTCCTCGGTGGTGATGCACTCACCTGATCCTTTGTTGCAGTTCTGCCTGTGGTCTCAGTTTTCGCTTTCATTTCTTTGCTTGTACTGGTTTTAGAGGTGCTAAAATACCAAAAGTAAACAAAGATTCATGAAACATGAACAGAAAGGAAGAATAGAACTCAATATAAAAACATCTACCCATTTCAATGTAGTTACACATGACACCGTTGCATCATAAACCCTCTGTGACAGATTTCATTTCTAGCGCTGAGGGACATGTTCATTTACTCTTTGAATCCATGCAGTGGCCCCTCCAGAGTTTTTTTTTTGTTTACTTGTGTCCCTAACACATAGGGTGTTGTCACATACTGATTAGATGTGCTAAATCAATGCAAACCACAGGTCCATACTAATGATAAAGGCCACGGATGTTTAGAGCTCACTAATAAATCACTGCCAACTCTGGACAAAGGAAACAACCACAGTCTCATAATCAACTCTGATCACTGACTGGTTTTGACCTTTGGAAGGCAACGATAATCACTTGACCTCAGGCTCCAGAGCTTTATTTATAGCTTTATACTATAGTACTGTTTACACTGATATATAGTATTTTCAC